>NQII01015105.1:3097-16400 GCA_002778355.1 Clitarchus hookeri | reverse complement strand
GACTCCCCTGAAGTTTCGTTGTCACCTGCCTGCCCTGGCTGGCTGGCTGCCTGCCCAGGACAACTATAGCAGGGTATGAAAACAGTGTAATGCCTATCCCTTGTTCCCGTCACCCGTCAAGTTGAAATGGTTGCTTGGTAACACAGATAAGGAATTCTAAAATAAAGTATTTAAATTCCTGCAATTTTGAAAATAAGTGTCTGGTCTGCTTAAAACATGTCAGTTTACATGACCTACTGTAGTACTAATTGTTTGTCAAATTAGGAGTGATTGGTTTATTGTTTCCTGAGGTACGACAAAACTTGATTTATTCATGTACCACTATCTTACAAAATTGTGGACAAAAGAGGCTCTGGGTAAATTACTTTGATGGCTGCAATAGATAGTGCCAGGATACAAAGTTAAGTTGAAATTTGTAACATGGTTTCGTAGATATGGCAGATTAGTCTAAAATGCTTATATGACCACCATTTTGAAAATAATTTGTGAACTTATTGAAACATGTCGGTTTATATTACCTACTGTAACATTACTTGAGTGCCAAATTTGGTAGGAATGGGTTGATTGTTTCCCAAGATAGAACATCAAAACTTAATTTTAATTTAGCGCTATGATACAAAATCGTTGGGTTAATAACATTATCGGCTTCTAAATTCGATGCTTACATATTGCACAGTAATTATACCATATTTTGTTTAAATCAGATTAGTGGTTCCTGAGATATAACACAGTGTCCTAAATTTTAAAACTAACATAATTTTGAAAATAAGTATCCGGCGTGATCGAAAACTATGTAAGTCTGATGTCCTTACTAAATACTTTATGTTGAACTAGTTTGGTGAAATTAGGTTGTCTGGTTTATCAGTTATCAAGGAGGGGGACATAAATTTCAGACAGGAATTTTGGTGATTGCATAAGCCTATCTTTCCTTTGGAAAGTAGACTAAAAAGTCGTGCGAGACGCTGACTTTGGCCTAAATTTCTTACGAGAATTTCTCGATCATTTCTCGATCAAGCACGTGTACAGTAATCATTAGATGGAAAATGTCCTAATTTTTTATGCAAGTCGCACGAAACAAGCGATTCTACTGGTCCTTCTCTGCTGGTCATGTGTCAAACAGTTCATCAGCAAGAGGGATAAAAGCAAAGGGGAATATGGTGACACACACTATTGGGAAGTACGCTCCCTAATTTTTAAAATAAATTTTATGTGATTTAGATAGTGTTCTTAAATGATGAAGAAAGTTCCCTCGCAGAAATTATTATCCTCAAAGTTGGTACAAAACTAAATGTGCAGAAAGTTTGGTATTAACATGGTGGCTATTAAAATTTTTACTGGGACCACCAACTGCTCTCTTGAAAACAGAAATACACCAACGGGCTTGTGGGCACGTGCGAGAGTGTGCATAATAGCATATGTGTAATTGCATCAGTGTTTCTAATTTATTCAGTGTAATTAATAGCATCAATGTATTGCATCAGGGTATTTATTCAGTGTTATTTATTCAGTGTATATAATTAATATTATAATTGTCATCATGGTAGACAGTCGACACAGCCACAGCCAGGGACAATTGACATTTTACACTTGGCAATACGGTGGCTGGTACAATGGAAATGTGTAGGATTAATATTATCATTGATTTATTGTATATTTGTATAAGGAAAAATTATGTTGTCTTAGGTTAATTTAATTCTAGTCACTTCCATCTCATCATAATTTTTTGTGTATGTTGTGCTTCATCGTTTCGCCGCTTGGCGTCGGCTGCGCTCAGGTAGCGAATTCCGGTGCACGCTTCCCCCCAGTTCTCTTCACCACTTGAGTGCATCAAGACTTGCAAGTCTCTCGCTCCGCGAAAGCCCTCATTGCCGACATCTTAAGCTGAACTCATACTCACTGTTATAGACTTCACTTCATGAACCGTACATTTGTTTTATTTGTTTAGCGCCGAGGGGAGAGCAATGTTATTATCATCGGAGAGTTGTTAAGCGCAGTCGCGTTTCACATTGTAAAGCTACGTGGTCGCTTGAAGTTCCAGGCCGTTAAGGCCACGTGTTTTGTACTAAAGTTGTGTGTGTTCATTAAGGAGTCGCAAGGAATAACTAACTCCACAAGCATCGTAAGTGTTTCATTTGTGATTTAATTAAGGCGTGCGAGGTGGCCTACAGCCCCGCCATTGTGTGTGATGGATTGTTAACCAGAGTCCCCTAGGCTGTCGACCGAAACGACCCTCATTTCATCAGCTCACCGCAGAGCTGTGGCGCCGGGCAAATATTTCATACATCATCAGCTCTGGTAACACCACATGTCAAGTTAGATTTCCCAACGAGGGATGGGAATTCACTGAGCCATTGCTTGACCACATCAAATGGCAGTGCGCGAACTGCTGCAGTGATAGCATGCTGTATAGTGAGTGATTTTCTGTCTTTCTTAACATCACTGGTATTGGGTTTTTGAGGTTTTAAAATTCCGTCAATCAATAGCTTCAGAGTATTTGGAATAAATTCACTGTTGTCAGATTCAATTTATTCTACTGAAAGAAAAACATCACAGTCATATGCTCGGGAACGTATTTCTTGTCGAATGAGCTTAGCTGCTGTTTCAACCACATGCTTAACTTCGTCCTCATCTACTTTTGTGGTCTACATACTACTTATTTTTTAGAATCTTACTACCGCACCCTGAAAAACCCACTATGCTGCACTTTCCTTGTGTTTCAGATATTGTGATAAATTCACCATAGTGTTCTTTCAGTTTCCGTTTTAGGTGTTTCCTACTGTATACATTCACTTCAGTTGGCTTGGACTTATTTTAAAAAAATCACAGCTCATCAATATAATACTGGCATTCATCACTGTCTTCCAGAAACTTACACAATATCTGAAAAGCTGAGGATTTTTCTTCATCTACTTAACGCCCTCGCAATGGTGCTGTTCCAGGTAGTTTTGAACCTGGTTGTAAAAAGTACTGATAACACTGCCGAGGGCAGTGATCTTCTGCAGCTACAAGATCAATGACGCTGGAAAGCTGGACAAGGACACTTCTAACCCAATTATAATTTCGCTTTTCAGCATTTGACCAGATTTATTCCACCAACTCCAAAGTATCCACAAAGCTATATTCTTGCCGAACCTGCTTCCTTAAATTGTTCACATCACTGAAAGCTCATTTTTCACAAAATAGGCATTGACCTTTAAAATCTAATTCCTGCCGGGATACATTAGGGTGATATATATCTTTAGAATCTGGTCCATATGCCGTGTATAATCATTCCTGCACTTGACATGTACTACAATGCTACTTTTGTCTTCCAGAAATTCGTTAATACCATTCTATTTAAACCTCTTGTCACTTCAACTGTCTCTCCGCCATGTCTGTTGCCAGTAGAAACAAAGAATACACGAATAGTTACTTTCCATGATGAGCACAATCCATACATCAGTCAGTTGTGTGCATAATATTTCTTTATGGGACAGATTTCACCAACAACCTGCAACAAAAATTTAATAATTATAAGTCTAGGAGCTACAAAAAAGAATAAATTATGTGCAGAGAGGAGATCCATCAAATAATAAAAATAAGGGTTACTTTTTGGTAAGTAATGATTACAAGTAATAAAACTTCACATACATACATTAATGAGTTTTTATATATTGTTTAATTCTAGGAAAATGTTGACTATGCTATATAATTCCGATTGGGTTTAAAGTGCTCTACAACTTTTATTTAAACCAATTTTCTATTAGAGCCCTAACAACAATGCAAAATAAATGTAAATTAAATTTTGATTTTTGATAAAAATAAAAATATTGCTATTATTAACTTAAGGACCCCACTGTTGGTTTTTAAGTTAACGCATATATGAGAAAAAAAGAACACAATAAGACGAACATTAGAAAAAAATTTATCACGATTAGTAAATAACGTCTCCTGTTATCATCAATAAAAGTATTGTCAGCATATGTAAACCATGGCGACACGTTTCGCAGCATTACTAGAAAACCTGCAACCGGATGTCTTGGGACTTTCTGTAGATAATGTAGGGGGATGTCCTTAGCAAACCCTGGAAGTTTCAGCTTGTTATTCTAAATGTCCGGGCTTCGACTCAAATTCATCTAATTTTCCTGGACATTTGCGAATGTGCAAATAAAATAACCTCACGTAGTTTTCGTTCTAGAATGGCGTGTTTTTAAATCACTTAGGGACTACACGAGTTATTTTGAAAACATAGTGATTGCGGCATTGCTGTGACATAAATTTTACACTCGTATATTCCTGCAGACATCCTAAGCGTCGTTAAAAACACAGGGTCTTAAAAAATAAAATTTTAAGTGTTTCACTTTAGAAAACTTGGAGAAGCAGTCATCTCGGTGCTGAAGGTGACCCCGGAATATAGGGTTTTGCGGGCAGAAGCACGGCATGTAAGATTTTTGAATGATATCGGGGAAGTATGATGAAATATTATTTCGTTTAAACGTCATTGCAGAGACGGGGTGAATACCGCAGATAACCCATAATATACCATACCTCCCCCCGTATAAGAAAATAAATCAAGCATACAAGCCTTGGTTAATTGTTGTAAACATATAAACTGTTCAAATAAGGTTTTGCATCAAACAAAAAGTCATGAATGTACCAACTTTATTACTTGAGATGTTGTTCTAGAATAATGTTTACGCAATTATCTAATGCTGTTGTCGGAATTCATGCGTCCCACTTGACCCTTGTTCAGTTTTGGTGCGCTGTCTCTGTGAAAGGCGAACGTCAGCTTGTTTTCATTCAGCGATGTGGAGACCGTTATTGAGCGTTTAACCGCAGAAGTGATCGGATCATGCCACGGCACACAATTACAAAGTTTCAATGTGCTAGGATCGTTTCTCTCGTACAAAGTGGTGCTGTACAACGTAAGATTGCTGAAACGGTGGGTGTGTCACAAAGTGAAGTGTCTAGGATCTGGAGGTGATACATAGAGACTGGTAATGTTAATGATCGACCACGATCTGGTCGCACGAGAGTCACAACGCATGGATTTGTATTAATGTGTGTCTAGTAAACTATATATATATGTAGTAAAAAGCTCAATTGTCTTTATATATATAAATAAGGATCATTGTGTTTTTTTGCTGCCTTGGCAGTGGCTAATAATAAAACAAGTTAAGGTGTAAACAAAGATAAAAATCCGTTATTTTTATGATAGAGTGAAGCAGCTGCACTCTTGGGTGGTAGTTGCTAAGTGTTTATAACTTAACGCAACGCAGTGAAGTATGTCTTCAGGTCGGCGAAGAGGACGAACTTACCGGAGCGAGGCCAGATGAGGGCGAGAGCCACAGAGGCGGCCAGCACCAGGAGAAGACACAGCATCCTCGCTGAGAACGTGTCACTGTCGGCGACGTCAGCCGCACTGCGGCCTGCCACAGCCACCGCATCTGTTTTAAAGCAGCTGTTAGTCGAGGTAGGAAAGAAGAGGGCAGCGGGGGACACGTCAGTGAACCATCACACACTTCCTGACTCCACCACTTCGAGTTCCAGGAAAACTGGAGGCTGAGGCGGCATCGGCTTGCTGTGTGAAAGGTCGTCGTGTTTCGCACGCAAGCTTGTCCATGCAGGATCGCCCCGCAGCAGCATCTGCACGACGACGGACAGTGCGTTGGATTGAGGGGCTCGTAAGGGTGGCCACAGGGGACACGACAACTCCCACCCCCTTTACATCGACATACAACTAGCATGTGGATGTTTTAAAATTAACATGAAATATTACCGTGCATGATGAAAATAATGATTTCACTTGAATAATTTAATATTGTTTCCTAAATTTATGGTGGAAGAACACTCCTTGCTATTCCACGAATAGAAAGTCTGGCCTTGCAGCTGCCAAATGTGAACCGAATTTCTAGATCTGCTCCTGGCTGGATAATGATGCAAAACTATCCTCCTGTGCTCATTATTTGTAACAGTTGCCAGAAATCTGGTCCTTCTGGAGGATAGGTTTTACAAAACGAGTGAATGTACGAGTGTCGAAGTTTACGTGGTTGAAATTTTTTTGGGTGTAGACGGGAGAGACAAAATGCAATAAAATCCATATAGGGCTTTCACAAACCCTACATGTTTCTGACCCAAAGGTCGTGTAACTATAGTACTGGAAAACTATTTTCATCAGTGTAGTAGTGATTCTTTCTTTCCGTTTTTTACAAGAACTGTTTTTTATATAACATATATTTGAAATGCAATGTGTTTATTTATTGCAGGCAATTTTTCGTAGCAGTAATGTGCTAAATATAGACATTAGGACTACCTTATATTTAGAAATGCAACTCAAACATACGCTGTTATACTCGTATATAGCATATGACTTATATCGAAAATATATGTATTATACTGAATTACATAAATGACAATGTATAAAGTAAATGTAGATCCTTCACAAGACCGACTCCACACAAGACCTACTTCTAACGTGATTCACTTCGCAAAAGACTGAATAACAACTGACGTTTTACTGAGGAATGCAGCTGTATCTATTTGCATATTCAGCAGTCAGAGCGCAAAGGTCTCAACATGTCTATGCGGTAAGTAGACGGAAAATGCTTGTTATAAGCTATAGATGAAACAGAGTGTCCCCTTCATATTCGTTCCATCTATCTTTTTCAATTTACGATTTCAAATTATTTGTGGTGTAATATTTTGTCTGCGTCCTGGAAGTGTTTTATTACATACGCTGTCAGTATCAGGACTTGAGTGGCAGAAGAATCCTGTTCTCTCAGCTGACGTAAGGAAGGAGTCACTGAAGATGCAAGTTCGCATTGGAAACCCACCTGCAAACCACTGCTGCTGTGCGGGTTGCTGTCTGCAATACCTTAGGGGATTGTGTTGCGCACTATCAAGTGTCCTACTGGTCATATGTGATTGGCGGAGAATGATGTAATGTTTAGACTGTTTTGGATTCTCTTTCGTTATCCTCGGACCTTTTCCAAGCGGCAAACTATCTTTATTTTTTATTCCAATTCTAGTAATCTGTGAAATCACTCGTTATCTAAGAATACTGGGCCAGAGAGCTATATAACATTTTTGTGCATGGGAGAAGTTGTAAGTACATCAACATACTCGTATATTTAAAACATTTTACATTTATTTTTATTTAGCAAAAAATTCGCTAAGCTTTAAATTTTTGGGATTATCTTTTAGGTATGAAAATGTTAGTATGGGCACAAAAATATTTTATCATCCTATAAAAAAATATATATATAGTTTTAGTACTGCAATTCCTTCCGACGAAATGTATGTATAGAAAATTAGCTGAAGAAGGGCTGTATAGAATTGTTATTGTCAGTCGTAATTTCATTTCCGAGAATTGCTAGGCTCCTCGCCACGCCAGGGCTTATCGGCAACTAACCACCCACCACCCCCAACCCCCTCGGATATTCGAAACTGGTCCTTGCTGTTTACTACCTGCGTACTCTCGGCCACCCCCTCCTCCTCTCCACCGGGAATATTTACATGCAAGACCTTCACCGAGTTCGGACATTGGTCACAGTAGAAGGGGGGGGGGGGCACCACTTACCACTAGCTTTTTGCTAAAATCATTTTTTTCTGTTAAATTTCTACCAGATATTATTTTTAACTAGAAACTCAAGTCAGTAATTGAATCGATGAGTTTTCCCTCGTGATTTGACGTCTTTAGTTTCTTTGTGCTCCCTTTTGTTTGTTTGTAGTAGTAATTTCAAATGCGCGTCGAGATTTCAAGTTTCAAGAGGTACAGAATAAAACTGTTTTCAGAGGGTTACAAATGAAAAAAATAATAATAATAATAATAAGGCACGTTAAAGTATATAATACAATCAAGTTAGTTTAAAAAAGGGAAATTTCACACGCGAAATTATCCTCAGATCATGGAGCAACTGAAAACAAATGGACAATAAAAACTTAACTATTCCTTAACAACGTGTTTAAAAAACAAATAACTGCACTTTTAAGTACTCAGTTATGATCTCATAGCGTACTTAAGTAAGACTGAGAACGAAAAAAACACAATAATTAGCAAATTTATTAAGGATACTATCGCCTTAAACAGCTCTCCGAACATGCTACTGCAATGTGGCGACAGTAGATCTGTCAGCCTCTGTCAGCTTCCTGTGTTTGATGGGTTTGGTGCTTCGCGAGTCGTTCTGTTTCTCTCGTTCACTGGGGCGGGCGGAACCGAGATCATTCTTAGGCCGACGCGGCTATAATAGCCATGCCAAATTTCAAGAAATGAATTTTTTTATTATTATTTAAAAAAATTTGTAATTTTTTTATTTTTATAATTGTTTTTTGTTTTTATTAAATTTTTGAGTACAATGCCACTGAGGTCTAGGTAATAATTTAGTTAATAAAATCCAACATAACCGCCTCCGTACTCAACATTTCTAAGTAAATTGAGAGGGCAGGAACACCAGGTCGGAAGGCTCTACACTCCATTGCCTAGCATACCTGCCCACGAACATGCTAAAATATACTAGTATGTACGTCAAATTAAACATGAGTCGGTTAAGTAGTTCCTGATATATGACATAATAGCATATTTTCAGGTTCCACTATCTTCGAACATAGAGGACCAAAGAAAACAAGTGGGGACTGCCACATACCAATTTTGGTTCAAAGCGGTTGTATGATTTCTGAGACATGACGTACAAATTACTATAAGATGCACTGAGATTAGTGAAAATAAGTGAAGTTGGAGAGATTTTAAAGGGAACCTCCCCCCCCCCCAATCTCATACAGATACACATGCATACGATCACAGGAACATAATCTCATAAAGAACATATTTTCTTCAAATATTAAGGTAAAATCAAGTTATTACTGTCGATCAGGTGAAAGCCGCATTTTACTGAATGGTGACCGATATTCAGTGTAGTTATCATGATTCGAGCATGATCGTGGTGAAAGTTTGTGGTCAGCTAGGTGTCTAAACCTTGAAATTCGTGTTTCAATAGGAAAGTAGGTTAAAATTGTATAAGGAATCGAGTAATCATTTTTGATGATGTAAAATTTGTATTTTGCTAATGATGGTCAATCTTGATAGTAACGAAGGGGCTGCGGTGGGGTGGTGGCTAGACTACTCGCCTCCCACCTAGGCGAACCGGTTTCGATTCCCAGCGAGGTCGCGCACGGATTTTCGCATGTGGGAATCGTGCAGTACGATGCCACTGGTGGCAGGTTTTCTCGGGAATCTCCCGTTTCCCCTGCCCCTTCATTCCCACGCTCCTCCATGCATCGCTTCATGCTCATTTGCCCTCAATACCTCGATTTTAAGAGCCACCCAAATCTCTTCACTCAACCAATTGATCTTGACGAACATTCAGAAAAAACAGCTTATTATCTAAGACTAAGCGAAATTATGTCACAAAGTTTATGTTGGTATCCTAACTTCTATAACAATTAAGTGTTTTATTGAACAGAAGTTAAGTGATTCACACAATTGGAAACCTAAGTAGTAAGAAGTTGGATTTGACAGTGAGCAGTAACCTCCCAAATATTGTGCATACGCAACAACTATTTATTTTTATTCCTCTGCTGCAAAAAAGGCTGCAAAAGCCAATATACAGCTTAATAAACGCATATTTCCACTTTAAAATGATTTTTTTAAAAATTGAAAATAATTATTTTAAATATTTTTTATTATTTTAGGTATTGTAAGATTCGACAACTTTGGGCCAGCGACCCAACAATGGGCCACAGCTGCTTCCAGAACGAGAGAGCTATCTAGCTATCTATCGTTTAAATAACATATTGCTTTTCAATTGACATTTTTACTTATTTGACAAAAAAAATCAAAAACACATGTTAAACATTGAGGAAAAATGTAAAAAACAAAAATGTATACAGTTTTGACTCGTTAATAATTGTAGCGTGACAACATTGGGCCAGGGCACGTTTGACACGTATATTAATGGGACAAGAAGGCGTGGCCCATAGTTGACTTACTTGTGTATACAACAATGGGCCACACAAAAACAATCCCCCCTCCCTTCCCTTGCTACATGGATTTGTTTTGGCCACAGGATTACATTTTTGAGACGTGTAGTTATGCTGGATAAAATTCCCAACCCGTTATCTTAATAAAGAAAGGGTGATTATGCTTGCAAATATCAAAAAGTGGCACAAAGTTGTCGAGTTTTACGGTATATATATTTATATTTTTTATATTGATTATATTTTATTTACATTTATTTTATATTTACTTATATGTTATGTTATATATGTATATATATAAAATACAACAAAATACATTAAAAAACTATAAATTTGTTTTTATTGTATACTTCACTTTTGTTAGGGTACTGCTCACTACCACATCCTATAGTGTGGTATTTAAGTTTTAAATTGTCTGAGCTCCTTTAGCAAACCATGACAGAAGACCTGCCTTTCTCCAATAAATTCGCATAGTAGTTAGTGTGATGTTCAAATGTCTCAAATGTATGTGGTTTTACAGGTGGGACTGAATTCGACCGACAAACATCGGCAGGTGATTCCTTACGCAAAATTAAGTGCGGAAATACATCGGTCTCTTCATAGCTAAACTGAATATTAAGCGAGAGATACAAGCCCTTAAAAATAGAGTTTTTAATTTTTATTATTGCAAAACATCGGAAACGAAGTGAAATTAAATTATTATTCTCCGAGTATTGTTTTATGAAATCGGTATTACAACCTGAGGGCCAACTCTCATAAATATCTCCCACAGCAATGAAAATAGCACGGGTGGCCATGATCTGATTGCTACGCCTTTTTAACTGTTAGGAATTATTAACGTTTGATGCTGATTTGTTGAGAAGTATGATTTATTTAACGAAAATGGTCCTCTTGTTGCAAATGCACAGGACTCTGCCATTTTCGGATAAAGCTGGGCTCACAGCCATCCGACGCACCCGTCAATCGCCCCTCCGTCAGTCAGTCATCCGTCTGTTTTATCGTCTGTCAGTTGAGAGCGATTCCCAACAATCCGTTGACGCGTCGGTCAATCCTTCTGTACGGCCAAATTTCAGTGTGACAACTTAACATCGTGATTTTTCTTTAGTTGGCGGCATATTTTGGTTGGAAATACATTTTCCAGAAAATGACACTTGGAGAAAATAATTTTTTTTTACGTGGTAAGAATTTATAGTGAATTATTGTTTACATTTTAAATTCCAGAATTTACCACAGAATGTAATATACACAGACCCACCACCTTGCGTTTTGTTTCAAAGTGCGTATTCGCGTCTACGGAATGTCGTCAGAAGGCGGTGGCCCATCCGTCTGTCTGTAGAAAGTTAAAGTTTGGAAAGTATTTGATGGCTTGACGGTTAAAAAAACACTTGTCCTGCGATTGGTTGAAGATCACGTGACCGTCGGACGGACGCACACTGAGCTTTCGGCAGCAGGGATAAAGTTCAAGGCCCGTATAGCAATACCAATACTCCCTGCAGGTGATCACACGCCGTCCATCGCAAGAAACAAACAGGCAGCTTCAGTACTGCGAGCTTATTAATGAACGTTACATGTTATTTACAGTGAGTGTCGAACATTCTTCCATCATCCGTGCAGTAAAGACACCAGCACGCCTTAGACACATGTAGGTGGTACTGTCTACGTGCTGCAACCGGAGATTACGTGTTTCACACGAAAATGTTGAGTCGGGCATACTTGCAGCAAGAGAACCATTTTTGTTGATTAGGCAATACTGCTCAATAAACCAGCATCACACGTTCATAATTCCTGACAGTAAAGAGTTATATTCAATAAGAGGGTGGCCACCCATTATATTTTTACTTCGGGTTGTGACATTAATGTGAATTTGCTCTTGTGTTGAAGATCTCAGTAGCATTAAACAATGTTCCACGAAATGCAACTGAATTTCACTTAGTTTCCGATATTTTGCAAAAGTATTTAACATTTTTTTAAATTTTCATGGGCTTATATCTCTCTTAATATTCAGTTTAGGCAAAGGGTGTCCCATATATTTCCGACATAATTTTGCATAAGGAATCATCTGTCCAAGTTTTTCGGCCGAATTCAGCCCCATCCTGCATATATGAAACATTGAAACTAACATTTTTTTGCAGTACAGTTACGTAAAAAGCACACACATAGGAGAATTGGGGTAAGTTGTTATGATTGCGCTTTGAAACTTGTTGCATGTAACGTTGCCATAAACATAATATACGCGGATTTATACATAGCGCATGTATACATTTACACTCGTGTACTGGAAAATCTGCACTTACATAGTTTCATAAATACAGAAAATGTGATTTTTATAAAAGGTTAGATCTTGATGGTCGTTGGCAGCATCACATTCCTACAATATTTTATAACAATATTATCAGGGGTTAAAAATTTAGTTATTAGGAGGGGGGAGGGGTACATACAGACCAGCATTCGCACGATGTTATGAGCTAAAACGCAGTTGAATGGTGGAACATGGAAACTGGTCACTGAACAGCTGGGATGCGTATTCTATCGCAGAACCTTCTATCATGTTAATAGAGGTGACTTTCGTAATGGGAGCAAGTAAGGTGGATCTCAAAGTAACTCTTAAGTAGTACCCTGTGCCTTAACATGCTTGGTTTTTAATACTGAATTTCGAAATTTGATTATCGGGAAATATAAGTAAATTTAAGATGACGGGGAGCTGATAAGTTTAAAGCCGTCGCTTACCTGGAGCTAGAACTGCGTCGCAGCACGTTTGAAATGTGGATTATTTGAAGAAACTATCAAATGTGTCCTCAACATGTTAACCTACGGAAAGGAAGAAATACCGCGGACAGTACCTTCAAGATGTACTGCACGTTAAAAATATTATATTGGAGGCCTCCAACACAGTTACAAACGACTTCATCGAAATTTTTTACGTTAAAACATACATCCTAGACTCGAGCGAATACGATATGAGTCTTTACTGAACCTGCTGCACACTTTTCACCAATAAAATGAGAGCGTCACCACTCAAAGTACCATAGATAAACACAACAAGACAAAAAACACTGCAGGCCAGTTCAGAGCTTTGTATGTTTGCTGCGATATGGCATTTTCTGCGCATGTCAGTGCAGCATTTATCGCGTTCTCCAGTCTAAAACTCTAAAGAGAAAATAACTCCTAGCTGACGGGCGCTTTGCAAGAGAGAGAAAGAGAGAGAGAGAGAGAAATTAGGCGGTGCATAACATTTGATGTCTTCAGCGCCGATGTGTAGTGAAAATTGAGTTGGAGAGAGATCAGCGCCGTAAAGAACTGTTGAGAATGATGAAAGGGATGGGGTGGGGGAAGGGAAAGGCGAAGGGGAAGA
>NQII01015104.1:0-16882 GCA_002778355.1 Clitarchus hookeri | reverse complement strand
TGCTCACGAAAACATTCGTCTTTTTAAAATAGTATCATACTGTTCAAATTTTAGACGTTGTCTGTGACTAAATTTCCTTTAAATATTTTTTTTTTGTATCTTATAGTTTTTGATCAATTACAAGACAAAATCAAAATCGTACTGTATTTGTGATGAACAAATGAAATAAAGAGAACAATTTGCAGAAAATTTAAGGCGAGCATCTGAAAGGTCTTGTTTTAATTGATTTTAAGGCATGCTAAACAAAAGCTATTAAATAAACAAAAAAAAATTCTGAAACATGAAAAAATTTACTTATTTACAGTAATTTTTTGGAATTGCAAAAGTATTTCATTGTACGGTTTTATAGACGTCTTGAAGTAGCTCTTAGCATCTTCTTTCAGCGTAACTTATTTAATTTCAGTATCTTACTTAGTTTTCATTGTTTTTACATTTCTAAAACAGTACAATTGAGGTTTATGCGAAAAGCATGAATTAAATTTTTTTGCAAAGAAAGAGTAATTGCAGATAATGTCTAACATTGGAACAGTATGTGGTACAAATGTAATATGGTAACTTTAATGGTAGCCAACGCCCTAAGTTTGTGAACGCCGTGTTGCTAGGTTGCCTACGCTCTAGGTGCAAGTCCACGAACTTATTGAACGTCGCTGTGATGCGTGGCTGCATACAGTCGGGGCGCCAGACAGACCACAATATCATTGACTGTGGTAGTATGACATAACTCAGACACTAGAGTTGGCCGTCCATTGTATGTATAAAGTATCCCAAATTGTCCTTTGGAACCAGAAACTCTTTCCTTCTAAGTGAGTAGTATAATTTTACCTATTCAGGGTCATCATGTAAGGAATGAAATAAGCATGGTGTCAGACAATTTAAAACCCATTCCTCGTGCTTTATAATTCCACTTGTAATCTGGCCTGTTCTCCCATTTGTCCGAGGATTTCGAGCTTGCCATAAATATTTCTCATAAATCAGAAAATAAATATATGTTTTTCGTATTTATAAGAACTGTTAATTTAATAGTATTACAAACATAAAGATCATACCCATTTGCGCGATGCAAAGACTACTTCTAACTGATCCCTACCTTATCCGCCAAAGGTTATATATATCATCCCCCTCCCCAAACTCCCCCAGTAGCTTTTTTAAACTGAATCACCTCTTTGTTGTCTGCTATCCCCAATTCTTCAGACATGAGCTTGGATATAACAAAGCAGAGCGATTATATAACTTCCGAGGTGTTCTTGAAAAAAATTTTCGGCATAATCTCCGCATGCGCATTAAATTAACATCACTGATTTTTTTTTATTTTTATGGAATTGGGAAAATNTCTAACTGATCCCTACCTTATCCGCCAAAGGTTATATATATCATCCCCCTCCCCAAACTCCCCCAGTAGCTTTTTTTAAACTGAATCACCTCTTTGTTGTCTGCTATCCCCAATTCTTCAGACATGAGCTTGGATATAACACAGCAGAGCGATTATATAACTTCCGAGGTGTTCTTGAAACATTTTTTCGGCATAATCTCCGCATGCGCATTAAATTAACATCACTGATTTTTTTTTATTTTTATGGAATTGGGAAAATAAATCCGTACGCCATATAAGCGGAAAGGAGACACAGAAGATCCAAAATACCAGTTAGAAAATGGGAAAATATGTTCTTTTGTGTAAAGATGTTATGTATCTCTTTGCTTCACATATCCATGCGGAATTTCAATGAATTTATTATCAGTTTTTATTTAAAGTAATTTTATGTGAGCAAACCAATTTTCACACAAAAAATAATAATTTCCCATTTTCTAACTGTTATCGCGGATCTGCTATATCTCCTTTTTGCCCACGTGGCGTATAGATTTATTTCCACAATTTCATAAAAAGAAAAAAAATCAATTTTGAAAATTTAATACACTGTGCAGAAATTATGCCTGAAATTTTTTTAAAGGATTTGGTATGAAATCTGCCTACACGTCCGCAAGTGTCTAGGTGGATGTAAATTTTCCTGGACAACCTTTAGTGCTGGTACATTATATGAAACAGCAAAATGGTACATGTTATGTGACAATTTTAGAGACACGAAAATTCTCTCAAACCAAATCGCTGTTGATTNTAAACAGCAAAATGGTACATGTTATGTGACAATTTTAGAGACACGAAAATTCTCTCAAACCAAATCGCTGTTGATTGCAGTCATTTGTTCGAGTTACTCTTTCCAAACCACCACGTTCTGTCGATGATCACGTATAACCAAATTCACATAAAACAACTGAAAAATAAACATTTAATTATTTAGTAAAATATCTAATTGTAATTGCACATAATTATATGTTGTATTTTTTGAATAGTGCTTTGGCGTAACACACACACACACTCACACACACACACCCACTTATCCAGAACAAGTTTTAAGCATGTAAATATTTTCGGTGTGGAATCATACTGTAAAACGTAGCCTTATCAAATAACAATCGGCGTAACACACACATACAGTTGTCACNTGGGGCATCAACAAGTGCCAGTGTGCGAACTACTCTACGGACCATCGTTGATATGGGCTTTCGGAGCCGAAGGCCTACATGATATTAAGCAGGTGTACCAGTTTTTTTGGCACTTCAGTGTATTTCAACCATCATCTTCTAAAGATTTTGCAGATACACTGCCGGACAATGAAAATGGTGCAACACGAAGAAACTATGCAGCAACTACGAAACAATGTAAGTAGCAAGAGTACAGGCTGGTATTCGCATAATCCCATGTAAGTGTGTATGCATTTGACCGCACACCCAACAGTGGTGTTGCTGAACCCAACCAGCAGTCGTAGACACTGGCGTATAGTCGAATCTGCATTTACACCAGAAACACCAGACTATACCAAGAAATCATACAGAATGAAGAGAATGCTGGGAAGATGCCAAATACGTCGCTTTATGCAATTAACGGACTTCGATAGGGTACTCATAATCCGGCTGAAAACCACAGTGTGGTAGTAACGCCATATATTCCACTATGTGGATCGTTCGGACCATACTGTCCTATGCTGTTGGGATCAGTGGGTACGCGAAGACACTCAAACATGGAGGAATGGCTCAGGGAAGACGAGATCGACTACCAGTAGAGAGAATCGATGGATCGTGCGCCAGGCACAGGGGGATTCCATGGTGACCAAGTCCAAGATACTGACCGGTGTTTAGGCTCCTGTGTACCCACAAACCATTTCCCGACGCCTTGCAGAGGAAAATCTGCGATCCCATTGTCTATTACATGTACTGCCGTTAGCTCTGAAACAGCAGCCATTTGCAGTGGTGCAAGGCCAGAGCAATGTGGAGTGCCACAGACTGGCTATGTGTGGTTTTAATGATAAGTGCTGCTTTGTTATGGAGACTAATGGTCATCACGCCGGGGCATGGAGGGCCCCTTGTGAACACCACATTATCAGTCTCGCTATCGAGCGGCAAACTTCCCTCACGGTAGGCATTGTGGTCTGGGAGTCATAGAATATGACAGTCGATCCACTCTGATCGTGTTATGTAGAACATTGATGGCTCAGTGGTATGTGGATGAGATCCTATATCCCCATCTACTCTCATTTCTGGCCGGGATGCCAGGTGCGATATTCCAGCAGGATATCACTTGACCGTGCATGGCATGGGTCTCCCAGGACTGCCTCGCCATGTACAAATACTACTATGGTCTGTCTGCTCTCCATTCAAGCATGTGTGGGACCAGTTGAAGAAACAAAAGTAACATAAAACGAGTAGGCTGTAAACCGTTGGCATGCATCCAGTTACAAGTAGACTGTAGTAAGAATCATCGATGTCCAATTATACTTATCCTTGATTTTAAGATAAATACATCTATAATCATGGATTGTACTTACTTGCATGCCTATATGTATTCAAGATATATATGACTGCCGATACTTCAAACAAGAAACACTGACTATCAGTGTCACAATTTATAGTTTTCTTGAGCATATCACCTTTCGTATTAAAAAATCAGTGTTTTTGGTGGTCTGCGAAAAATTCTTAGGAAGCTTGAAGTTTGTTTCAAAAAATTACATTTATTTCCCCATCCATCTTTTAGTTTCTACGGAGAACTTTGGAAGGAAATTATTGCGTACAGAAGATAAGATATATTTTCTGGGGCATTACTATTGAATTCCGCCATTTATATACCATTTGACTTACAGGGAATGTATCTGACACTGCTGTAACTCTCCTTCAAGTATCATATTCATGCAGTTCTCGAGACTCTGTATCACAGGAAAGGTTTAGGTAATAGTTGTGGAAGAGTTTCGTAGGTGATATTGTTATAANAGTTCTCGAGACTCTGTATCACAGGAAAGGTTTAGGTAATAGTTGTGGAAGAGTTTCGTAGGTGATATTGTTATAACCGAAATAAAATTCCTTTATCTTGGCATTAATATTATCAGGGGTTAACTATAATTTCATTAGTTTTAAGTGACAATAGTTATTAAATTTACCAAAAGAAAACAAAGTAGTTTCATTTCTGTTCAGTTGTCTATACCAGCTGCTCGTCAGCTGTGCGAAAATCTATTATTACTGTTGCCTCCAAATCAGTAAGTCGTTTAGTTGAGAAATTTTCTTTTCTGACTTTGTTATTGTTAAACTGAACAGAGTGCAAAGGATTGTGAATATAGCTTTGAATAAGGACGAAGAAGGTACGTTTTAAAGGATATTGCATTAAAATTGTTATTATTTTATACACCGAAAATGTTACAGTTACTAAGGTAATACATTGCATTGCATGATAAAGCACATGCTTTTTTTTCTTCTAAATGTGTTCTCTTCATAATCTGCAAGACGTTACAAAAANTGCATTGCATGATAAAGCACATGCTTTTTTTTCTTCTAAATGTGTTCTCTTCATAATCTGCAAGACGTTACAAAAATATTATTTATTAAGCATTTTAAATTAAATTCTTGATTTAACATTATTGCATTCACGCTCAGCGAGACCTATCCATAACCTTTAATGAATGTCTTGTTTGTCTTAATTTTTTAGGATAATACACTTTTGGTCTAAACATTTTAGCTCTAGGTCCTTTCCTCCACTTCCTTAATACGTTATTCCCTGCTGAGTAGTAATCAGTTCTTTATTTCAGATCTCTCTGTGCAGGAAAAAGGTCCTGTTGCTGACGAAGATCATGCTGTGGACCCCCAAGAATGCAACTGTTGTATATTGGGAGAAGAAGATGCTGTGGAATCTGGCATTAATAGCGTGTCGGACATTTCTTCTGCAGAATCCACTTATGCCTTGGAAACCAGTGAGCTACCTGAAGACACAAACTGTGGCATGACTCATGCAAATAGTGCTTACATTATTGATATTTAAGATATTGAAATTATCATTGTTGGACACGAGGGAGAAACACAAGTTCTGTTATCATCAGAGGTTAATGTTACAACAGAACATAAAAGGAAGCATGAGGAAGGAACACAAGTTTTGTTGTAAGCAGAGGCCAATATGACATCAGAATATGAAAGGAATCATGACGAAGGAACACAAGTCTTATCACCAGAACCCAGCATTAGAGTAGGATCCGACATACAGCAAGAGGAAGCAATGGGTGCTACTTCAAATGCACATGAGATAAATAACGATCCCGAAAATAATGGTTATGCCCATAACACTGCAGTGAAAATATGTGAAAAAAGTAGGGCCGTTGGTAAGGACAGTGCCGAAAGAAAGACTGAAAAGAGGCAACGAGGTAATAGCTATATGACACCTAAAAGGAAGAAGATTGAGGGGAGGGTAATGAACCCCATGGGAAAATTCAGAATGAGATGCAGTAAAAAAATGTATGATGATGAAACTAGGATATCTTTATTTAGAGAGTAAGGGTCTCTAGGATCACATGTTAGGCATGTTCAGTTTATTAACAGTTTAATCAAAGGGAACCCTACTAACTTTACGAGAAAGAGAACAGNAAGGGTCTCTAGGATCACATGTTAGGCATGTTCAGTTTATTAACAGTTTAATCAAAGGGAACCCTACTAACTTTACGAGAAAGAGAACAGTTTCTGTAAAATCAAGAGAAGTAACTTATGTGTACCACTTTGAGGTGCAAGGAGAAAGAAAAAATTTTTTGCAAGACATTTTTTCTTGATACTTTGAACGAAAAGGAAAAATTTGTTTGAATGTTCTCACTGAATAAACTAAATCACGAATCAGATGTAACTGTCGAAGACAATCGAGGAAGGCATTGTCAAGCCAACAAGAAAACTGAGGAAGTCATAACTGNCTTATATCAACATATTTATGTGGTTTGAAAGAATTGTCATTTTGACATTGATTATTATAACTTATGTGCATCACTTCGGCTTAAGTAGAAGACGTTTTAAGATATAAAGGCTTAATTACATTTTATTATCATGTTGAGTGTTTTTTGTTTACCGTGTTTTTTTTTAAATATTGAGTTTGTACATGTCATACATACCAGACCCCAAAAATTGAACGTAGTTTCAGATTTTGTGCAATTTTTTTTAAACTTCTCTATATTATACTGTAAACTTTGGTTCTCCTGACTTAAGCCCTTTTGCTCAGACGCCAGAGAATTACAAATTAAAAAATCATTAGCTTTTCTGTAATAATATGAAATATGCTAGAATTGAAAAAAAAAATTTATAATTTTCCTGCTACTACTAGCGGTGCGAAACTTCCCGAGTCCCAAGAGAGAGAGGGAGAGAGATATAGAGAGAGATATAGAGAGAGATAGAAAGAGAGAGAGAGCGACAAGATCCGCTCCGTCGCTCCGTCGTCAGTTTCTTTCTCGGTCGAATAAAAACACCATGTCACTAGGATCTATGCACCGTATTTTGCGCTGATAGTTTTAACTGTAACAATAAAATATGTTTCCATCAGGGTTATCTAGAAATTTAAATATTTCAATAGGAAACATTTATTTGACACATAGCATACCAGAAAACTTGGATAGAACAATATTTTAACTGTGAACTATTTCTTACTAGCCGTTGCCAAAGCATCGCTGCTCTCACTGTTTTTAATTCGTATTGAATACGAAATAAATATTAAAAATTATAGAAGAAACTAATTTAAAGTTTAATTTATTAAAAAATACAATACTTCTAAAGTTAATTAGTGTTATATACTTGTTGTATACAAGTTATTTAAAGGCAGGTCAACATGTTACTCCTAGGGTGATTTTTTTAAGGTTTCTTTCAAAACATTCGAAGAAACTGTGGATGCACTATACTAATGTGTCGGGAACTTGGGTGAGCGGCTAGGAACTTGCCGGGCAGATGTAGTTGTTGTCCATGCACTAAATCAGCTACAGATGCATGAAGGTCCTCCCACCAGGCTGCCTGGATTTCCTGGAGGATAGTGAGCAGTATGTCCACTCAGCAGCGCTCGGTCATGCGGCAACAAATAGCTGCCTTAATCTGCCGGTGCAGCCTCATGCNACAAATAGCTGCCTTAATCTGCCGGTGCAGCCTCATGCCGTTGGAAGCGGGATTGAAGGCATCTGTGTGACAGGCAAGAGATTAAGTTATAATCAGTTTAGTTTTTAATATAATTCATCTCTCATATAAAACAGAATGATAAGAACAAAAAGAAAAATCCCTAATTATTAAATAATAAATTTAACGAAATATATAACTAACTGTTAATCCGGTAGAAAAATAATATATAAAATAAGTAAACAAATTAATAAAACCCATAGAATAAACCTCCAGAATTAAATACTTTGAATAAAATCCAGATAAATGTATACCGCATAAAGAAAACTAGCAATAATTAAACATAAACAAGTAAAGGGTATTTGTAAAAGCAAATTACCTAAATAACGAATATCATGACAATTATTAAATGAATGAATTACCCTTGAACATATAAATAATAAAGCCTTAAATGAAGCATGAGTTATTGTATGAAAATAAGCTAAATAAATATAACCAAAAGAAAGAATGAACATTATTAAACCTAATTGACTTGAAGTGGATANGTATGAAAATAAGCTAAATAAATATAACCAAAAGAAAGAATGAACATTATTAAACCTAATTGACTTGAAGTGGATACAGCAACAATCTCACGAGGACTCAGGCGTGTGCAATCGTGGTTATACATTTAAGTAATAACAAATTTCGAATAACAGTACACTAATTAATTTCACATACATACACAATACAAGTAAGGTGCAATCAGCATATTTGATAACCTGCCCAAAATTAAATATACTGTATTTAATGTACTAATTGCAATGTTACGTTTACTTTCTCGTAAAAAGAAATATTTTAAATAGCAGTTTGAATTTCATACATGGCATTGTAGTCTTAAATGAGGTAATTATGGCCCTCAGTCGCTGTAATGCTAAAATGTCCCGCTCGAGTGGCGAGTAGGCTAGATCAATGAGTAGATAAGTACACAGAGGTGAAATAGCAAGGTGGTTCATTCTCTGATTGGCTGCGTGGCACTCTGAAAGTGGCCTTTTGTTTGACTGGCTAATGCGTGCAGCGAAAGATCCGTTATTGGCTGGCCGAACACTCATTCCGTCATGCCGTTGGTGTGCGCGTGGCTGAAGTTCTCGGTATAAACGTCTGCTTTAGTCCTATGTACTCCTTTACTCTGTGGCTGAGTTCTGCAGCTAAACAAAGTTGTGAGAAGTCGCTATGCATTTGACAAAGTCTTAAACGAATGTAGGAGAGCTACTGTGGACGTATCGATAAAAAAAGAGTTTACCGATTCTTCTTCCCGAACACTGATGTGGCAAATTCACGAACAATTTCTTAGAGTGCATATCATCCAAGTTGACATAATCATGTTATTGTATTTTAAGTCGTAATCGACCATATAGTAGGCTTGTGTGTAGCGACCATAAAGGTTCGTGAATTCGTTGTTGGAAAAGTTAAACTTAATATACATGTAATTTCGAGCTCTTTTTGCAGGTAGATCACAATTTATCGGTAGGGACCCTGTCATTTCGCATTATAATTTTGGACCAATGATGATGACATGCAAGTATGTGCTATTTCCATGCATGTAATTGGACCTCTGCAAATATTTGTCCTAAAATGAATACGTCGACTTTGTACAATATAGCTGTGTTCTATCTATAGGGTCCTAGGGATATGTCTACAAATTGCTGTAAATATTTCGGACAAATACTAAATCCCACAGGCATACGCTTGTATTGGAATAATCATATTTCATCTATAGTGAATGCTTTTTTTATGCCTATCCTCCTTTCTATCTGGAATGGTGTAACTTCCTGCAAACAAACCTAACGATTTGATATACACTTTGTGTTGTGCAATGTGTTTAAAATGTCTTCCATCCTAGGAAGTGGCTACTGAACATATTTGTTTTGGGTTTGGAAGGGGTTTATTAACATCCCCCGTTGTTATGCCTGAAGGAATATCAGGGCACGGCCGAAGAGAGTTACATTCTACTGAGTTTTATGTTTAGGTTCGCTCTACAGAAAATGACTGCACACAATGGATCTGGGATTCTGGAGTTTTGCTTTTTCAGGCATCCATACAACAGCACTGTAACTGGTGTTAATTATCTTAGTCAAATATATTCAAGAGACATTATACGTTGGAAGACGTTTGCTATTAATGAGCTTGTTTCTAGTTCTAATTTTGTTATTACTGTTGCTAAGTCTCCAGTTTTGTGTTCCCGACGTAAGCTTAAGTTTGAGCTTCGTGATGCTATTTGGGTAAAAACCCATGCTTTGCCTAGGATTAGAATAAAAAAAAAACCACCTGCACCCCAGACCGGCGGCTCACCAACCGACTGCATCACAGCAGGCCGGCAACATTTTTCGTTGTTGGTCAAATAATCAAACGTTTGTGAGAAACCCCACTACTCCCTGTGTTTTTCTAATGACCAAACTAGATGCTGCCTAAGCTGAGTCTGTTTCCTTTATAATTCAATCTGCTATCATATCTTCAATTTGTTTGAGCAATTCCTCCCTATTTTTTTGACTGTGAATATATATTATTTTGTTAAGAGCTCTAATTTTATTTCGTAATATTTAGTTTCTGCTCTCTACAAAACTATCCTATGTTCACTAATTGCATATCATAACTGAATTCTTTGTTTGTTATCTAAATCTTTATTAAGTATCTCTTTTATTGTGACGATATCTTCTATGAGTTTCCAGTGCTGAAACGTGATGTCATCTTCCTGCTCTGTTTATGTGTCGTGTAAGGGTATCTGAAGCATTTTGATAGCATTTCTAGTGTTATGACTTTTAAAAGGTCCAACTGATAAATTTCTTATGGACTCACATCCAAGTATCACATCAACATTTAAAATGTAAATTACTAAGAATTATTGTGGAAATGCATTTTCCAGTTTACCTAACTTGATATGTACTTTATACTCTGGAATATCTCTGCCTTCTCTTCAGACCACTAATGTGAATTGCTTTTTTATTGGCTGTAGTGTTTGTGTCGTTATAATAGATGATGCCATTAAACTTCTACTGCATCCTGTATCTAGCAATGTATCAAATTGATTACCTCTAATCTGTTGTTTAAGTGTACATGCAATCAGCTTGCGCCTTTTTGTGCTAATTTTTCGCCATCGCACTTACTTCGCAGTCTCTCACCACTTTCACCAAGTGAACTCTACATTTCTGGGTGTGGCTTCATCATCGTTGAGCACTCTCATCACTTTCACCAACTAAGCTCTACATTTCTGGGTGTGGCTTCCTAATCGTTGAGCACTCTCATCACTTTCACCAACTAAGCTCCACATTTCTGGGTGTGGCTTCCTCATCGTTGAGCGATCCAGCAACCCTGCCCATTNCCACTTTCACCAACTAAGCTCCACATTTCTGGGTGTGGCTTCCTCATCGTTGAGCGATCCAGCAACCCTGCCCATTTTGCTGTGCTGACAGTGGGCGCTGGCTTCTTTGCTAACAAACAGCAATTGCTGTGCTGACCCGAACATTTGTTCGAACTTCCTGAATCGTGCTGCCGCGAACACATCATACTTTTGCTATGGCAGATGCTGTCAAATCATAACGCACACGCTTGTTTTGATTCGCTACGTGGAACTCTTCTTTCCTTATTATTGCCGCACTTTTTACAATGGATTTTCCTCATTATGAATGCCCTCTTTACTGTATGTGTAAATTAACACAATTTTTAGTGATGACGCAAACGTCCTGAAATTTCTTTTCTTGTTTGTATAGGCATCGACTCGAAATTCTTTGAAATTTTCCCGTCCTGAAATTGCCTTCATTTTTCGCATCTTACCCCTCTATGCCATCTTTCTGTACAATTCTGTACTTTCTAAAATTAATAGGTGATTTTGGTCAGTTTTCTCTCTTTCTACATGCTTCTCTGTATAGTAACGTATTATTTCTATAATGGAAAAACATTTGCTATCTCTTCTGGCTTTACCCACCTCTACTTGCCAGAGTTTAGCTCGTAGTTGCCTCTTTTATGTGATTATTACTTTTTCTAAAGTCAATGGAGTTAACACGTTATGCCCCTACGTAATCTAGTATTTTCTCTGAAATTTTTTCGTCTGACTGCTTGCATCTCTCTCAGTATTCATATATTCTCCGCCTGCGGTGGTAACCTGATTGCTCTTGGATGTCCTTTCGCGATTTTTATATTCCTATTTTTGTCCCTTTTGGAAGCTTTTACTGTACACAGTTTGTCTATACTCTTTCTGTTTAGTGTCTGGCGGTTGCATTTTGTGATTTTGTCATGCGTTAGCTTTCCCTCCCCAGTTTTGNTATACTCTTTCTGTTTAGTGTCTGGCGGTTGCATTTTGTGATTTTGTCATGCGTTAGCTTTCCCTCCCCAGTTTTGGTTACTTCCTACATTTATGAAAAATACGTAAACTTATGCACGTTAAAGTAAAAGATGATGCTTTTATGACACATTAATAAGAAAATCTGAACACATTTAATACGTAACCTAGACTAAATATTAGACTGAAATGATATAATTTCAAATAAGAACTTATTTTTCATTTANCACATTTAATACGTAACCTAGACTAAATATTAGACTGAAATGATATAATTTCAAATAAGAACTTATTTTTCATTTACGTCTCACTAATATATTTTTTAATAGACAAATGCGCTATAATGAAATTTTTAAAAATAATAATTTATATATACGGGAGAGTTTCATCCTCTGTACTACTACTGTGAACATAAATTAGTCGTGTTTCAGAAGTCAGAATCCTGGTACTAGAATAAAATGACGTCTTTATCGCGTAACTCATCATTCCTTTGCTTAGAGCGATGCATGTACTTCTTTGCACGCCTTACTACACGTGTCCAATCAATTGTGGAAATTATAATGTGGTTGCGCTGTACACTAACATTACGATAATTTTCCGTAGCGCAACCAACTGCCTTCGTACGACACACGCCACACAAACCTCAAATTGTGGTGCATGTACCATAATTATGCCACGATTGGCTCTCGTTCCTCTGCCGTTGCTCGGCTGGTGACGTCACCGTGGCCTGCACTGTTTAGCGCCTCACGCTGGATCACCTTCATATTGCCTNTGCCGTTGCTCGGCTGGTGACGTCACCGTGGCCTGCACTGTTTAGCGCCTCACGCTGGATCACCTTCATATTGCCTAACTCGCTGTATGTTTTCTGCATGGTTCGGGATTTTATTACTCTCCAACCCAAATCAATTTGCCATTTAATGGTTTCGATATGCAAGGAATGTCGCCTAGATACGTAAATACTGAATACACATTTATTAAAATTAAATTATATTTGCAGTTGTTTTTCCGTTCATTACATTATATTTGTTTTGTTATATACATATAATTTATTGTTAATATTACTCAATAGCATATCCGGCCACGAGTTGCTGTGGCATAAAAGATTTCGATTCTATTCATTTTTGTGAAATTAATTGAAAGAAGTACATGCATATATATATATATATATATGTATATATATATATGTATATACTGAAGAGCCAAAAAAACTGGCACACCTGCCAAATATCGTGTGTGGCCCCCGCGAGCACGCAGGAGTGCCGCAAAACGATGTGGCTAATGTCGACTAATGTCTGAAGGTATGCAGGAGGCAATTCACACTATGAATCCTGAAGGGCAGTCCACAAATCCATAGGAGTGCGAGGCAGTGGAGATCTCTTCTGAACAGAACGTTGCAAGGCATCCCAGATATGCTCAATAATATTCACGTCTGGTGATTTAGGTGGCAAATGGAAGTGTCTAAAGTCAGAAGAGTGTTCCTAGAGCCACTCGGTAGCAACTCTCGACGTTTGGGGTGTCACATTGTCCTTCTGGAAATGCCCACGTCCGTCGGAATGCACAATGGACATGAATGGGTGCAAGTGAGCGGACAGGATGCTTACGTATCTGTCACCTGTCAGAGTCGTATATATACTTGTGAAGGGTCCCATTTCACGCCAAATGCACACGCCCTATACCGTGGCAGAGCCTCCACCAGCTTGATTAGTCCCCTGTTGACATAAAGGGTCCATGGATTCATGAGGATGTCTCCATACCCGTAGACACTCATCCGCCCGATACAATTGGAAACGAGACTCGTCATACCAGGCCACGTGTTTCCAGTCATAACCAGTCCAATGGTGGTGTTGGCGGGCTCAGGCGAGGAGTGAAGCTTTGTGTCGTGCAGTCAACAACGGTACACGAGTGGGCCTTCGGCTCCGAAAGCCCATATCAATGATGGTCCGTTGAATAGTCCGCACACTTGCACTTGTTGATTCCCCCGCATTGAAATATGCGCCAATTTGAGAAAGGGTTGCACGTATGTCACGTTTAATGATTCTCGTCAGTCGTCGTTTGTTCCGTTCGTTCACGATCTTTTTCCGGCCGCAGCGATGTCGAAGATTTGATCTTTTACCGGATTCCCGATATTCACGATACACTCGTGAAATGGTCGTACGCGAAAATCCAAATTTTATCGCTACCTCGGAGACGCTATGTCCCATCTCTCGTGCGCCGACTATAACACCACGTTCAAACTCACTTAAATCTTTATAACCTGCCATTGCAGCAGCAGTAACCGATCTAGCAACTTTGCCAGACGCTTGTTGTCTAATATAGGCGCTGCCGATCGCATCACGTTAATCTGATTGGTTCCATACCTCTGTTATTTGCATCCGCACACCTATACGAGTTTTTTTTGGCTCTCCAGTGTATATATATATAAGTATATGCATATATATATAAAAAAAAAACATTGAGAACAACAAACTGAAATGTTCAAACAGACAGCTTTCAACAAAGGCGCCTCCTGACGCGAAAGCGTGGTAAAAATGAGCTTTTGCAGATTTTAATACCTTTGCAGGTAATACAGATAAAAAAGAAAGGTGTACAAACACTCGTGGGAAAGAAAGGAAGGTTTATAAAAAAGCAGAATGAAAATTGGTTAATTTTTTCCGGAGTTATACATATCCGAACAAACGGACACAACATTTTTATACATATATATTATAAAATTACTTTTTTATGGCAGTCTCTCTAGATGTCTGGACCAATTGTGATGGATGTGGCTGGCCGCTGTCTTCTTTGTACCTATTGATCGATCTTTGGCAGAAAACTACGCAATTAAAAGACAATATAAAATTAGAAACGATGCAATGTTATGAAATATGAAAATATGATGGTAAAAATACTATTAAACAATAACAAAATGATAAATAAATATTAAAAATTAAGACTGTATACTTATATCAGAAAGTATGGTCTTTATTAACAGTGACTGAATTGTAAACTTAACAGAAATTTACGTATTCTCCATTCGTGGTTACTTAACACTTTTCTGAAGCCCTGCTAAAGTTCTACTTCCAGGATATTCCTCCGCCTCGTGCGAAAAAAGCTTAACCGAATATAGAAAATTACACCAGAGGGACGACGCACCGCCTTTGTGCGTATTAAAAGTAATGCTATTTTTAATGGGAATTATTTCCTAATAGGCATTACCAACACGCCTATTTTTTCACAGTGTTTGTACATATTTATTACATATGCATTATTATAATGATTAAATATAATATAAATAACATGTCAATTTAATAAAAATTACTGTTATTTTAAGTTAACACAAGTATAAAACGCTTGTGAAACATGGCATATCTAGGAAACAGGTAAAGACGTCATACATAAAGCGATTTTTCGAAGGTTTGATTTAAAAAGTGGCAATAATCCGCGAATAGGCTATATGATGTGTTGTGTGGAGTGGGGACGGAAAGCGCAAGACTGCAGTATCACATTGGACTAATTATACCTGTGACCTTCAGCTCGCCGCAGAAGTAGACGAAACCACAAGCGAGGGTGCCTCGTCAGGACACAAGCAGTTGACAGGCCTGACCTGTGGGNAGCGAGGGTGCCTCGTCAGGACACAAGCAGTTGACAGGCCTGACCTGTGGGTGGTCTGCGTGTTTGTTCACGGCAGGGTGCGCCACACACACTGTGTGAGAGAGAAAGGGTGACAAAGAGAGATAGAGAGAGACCGAAGTGAAGGGCCGACCGCAGCAAATGACATCTGCGGCGACTCCTGCCGCAGGTAGACGTCCCTTCGCAACCCTTCGCAAGCCCCCCTGCGACCGCCGGAAGTGACGTCACACGCCCCGCAATCCAACCGCGCGCNCGCAAGACTGCAGTATCACATTGGACTAATTATACCTGTGACCTTCAGCTCGCCGCAGAAGTAGACGAAACCACAAACGAGGGTGCCTCGTCAGGACACAAGCAGTTGACAGGCCTGACCTGTGGGTGGTCTGCGTGTTTGTTCACGGCAGGGTGCGCCACACACACTGTGAGAGAGAGAAAGGGTGACAAAGAGAGATAGAGAGAGACCGAAGAGAAGGGCCGACCGCAGCAAATGACATCTGCGGCGACTCCTGCTGCAGGTAGATGTCCCTTCGCAGCCCTTCGCAAACCTCCCTGCGACCGTTGGAAGTGACGTCACACGCCCCGCAAGCCAACCGCGCGCTGATTGTTTCATAAAGGCAAGGGGGAGGCTTTTAAACACTCGTTTGTTTGGCTGACGTGAGCGCGGGGCCTTGTAACACCGAACCAGTGCGTAACTGCGTGTGCGTGCGTGTGTGTGCGCGCGCGTGCAAGCAAGAGGACGGGAGAAAGCACCCCGCTTAGTTGTGGGCAGTTAAAACAACGCTGACATCGGCTTGTGAAATGTAAATCACGAAACAAATTGTACGAAGTTATAGGCTATTNGGGCAGTTAAAACAACGCTGACATCGGCTTGTGAAATGTAAATCACGAAACAAATTGTACGAAGTTATAGGCTATTCACGGTAGAGTGAACACTTTTGAAAGCCCTCTATATTGGAATATAGTCAATAAATATATTATATTTCAGTCGTAGATATTAATTTCAGAGTGCTTTGGAATAAACACANATATTGGAATATAGTCAATAAATATATTATATTTCAGTCGTAGATATTAATTTCAGAGTGCTTTGGAATAAACACACTGTGATTATTACTTAAGTGGCAATATTCATTCAAATTGGTTGTTAAAGGATAAACAAAAGGCCTCAAAAGTGCTCACTTTACCGTGAACAACACATAACAACTCAACACAGCCTGCGAGTGCCGAGTTGTTCATTATACAGAAATTTAAAAAACATTAAGTCAAGGCACGGCTTCACTTCATATGCAAAAGTTCTTGGTTTTTGTGGCATTAACTTCAGCTTCAGAGTAATTACTGAGAATTCCTGATTATCTAAAGTATATAATTTACAAGTTTTAGAAATTTGTTTGCTGTTTATTTGGTAGTTGTGAAAATACAAGAACATGATGATTTTTTAATGACTTTATTATGCTATTATATACTGAAGAGCAAAAAAAAAAAAATCTGGTACACCTGCCTAATATCGTGTAGGAC
>NQII01015103.1:0-14775 GCA_002778355.1 Clitarchus hookeri | reverse complement strand
TTTTTTTTTTTTTTTTTTTTCATTATACGTACCTTTATTGTTACCTAGTGTAGGGTTGTCTGAAACAAGTCTCTAGAGTAAGTGGCTAGGTATTACCTTCCGAGTGGGTATTTTGATTTCTTCCTGATTTGTGTTTTTATGAAGAAAATCTTTGAAAATGAGACTATAGAACTTTGCCTACAATATCACATGTAAAAATTTCTCACCAGGCACTCTTTACAAATTAATTGCGAGCGTCCGCACCCCATGTTAGACCTAAATGAAATCGCCTTGAAAGTTAAGTTGAAGTGTCTAGTAACTGCAACCGTCAGTACTGACTCACGACGCAAGATTGCTGATGTTGAAATGAGCATGATTGATGCCTACAGGCTTGGTCATTCCATTGTTGAGACGTCAGCAAGCTCCAGATACTCTGTGCACGGTGGGTGTTATTGCGAGTTGAAACGCGAGGGAGTTATAGCAAGTCAACACACAGCCGCCAAGCTGGTAAATAGGCCTATTGTAGATTAGGGCTGTCGAAGGCTCCGGTACGCAAGTTAAATCGCAAGGCTTCGTTCGATACGGTGGCAAAGACTTTTGACTGTACCGGCAAGTGCTGCAAGTGTTTGTACCAGCACACACCGGGAGGTGGCTTCATTTGGATTCCATTGACGAGCTGCAGCTCATAACCATGCAGAGCACGTCGCCATCGGTCTCTCGAACAATGAAAGCATTCTGTGGACTGAAGTATCATCCTGTGTGTTGTGGCAATCCGTTGGATGAATGGCGTGTTGTGGCGAATGCCTAGCGAGCATTACTTACAGGAATGTGAAGTTCTAAGGGGTTGAGATCATTGTATAGTCTTTTTTTTTGTGGTATGATCTTAGTTCACTAGTTTCAGTGCTTGATTTCATTAATGTCATGGCCTATTAATCAATTTTGGGCACTTCAGTTCTACTCACGCCGTGGAAAACTTTGGAATGGGGCTCATTTAAACATTACAACGTATCCGTTCATATAGCAAAGTCAATTACAGAATGTTCTGAGGATGTGGAAGTGGTAGAACCCGATTGGCATGCCAAAAATCCTGACCTCCGTTCCATTGATCATCTTTGGGATGGGTTGGAGTGTGCGTTGGAAGCCAGAACAAGCCGCCCACCAAACACCACAGAGCTAGTAATCATTAAGGAGGAATCGAATTAAATTCCTGCAGAATCCTATCGTGAATTGGTGGAAAGTGTTGCTCGAGGATGTGATTACGGCGAAAGTCGAACCATCATGATGAGCGTACCATATTCTGGTTAGCTTGTTAGCACATTGTTAGGAATTTCCTGTGATTGTAAACTGTTCGCAGTTAACTGAGCATTTTGAAATTCCTATTTAGGATCTATCTTTCTGCTAATTTTGTATCCTTCCGCCATGTACAAAAATTAACATTGCCGTGGTACCGATGATTGTATTTATGGGAGGATAGTGTGTAGAAGTGTCAGGTCAAATAACATGACCATTCTTTCTTTTATGTGCATAAAGCGAACAAAAAAACAAATAAATTCAATGTCCACAAACGTATCTATCACATTTTTAATATGACGTCAAGACACATTACTACTTTCCTACAGCGCTGCCAACCTGATTGGCAGTATGCGAGTTAGTGTGGCTGTTAAAGTGTATGCGTTTAGGACATAGGGCAGGGACGTTTTATTCCAAAGGATTGATTTTAGAAGTGCTTAGTATATCACGATCTAACTATAATGGACACGAAGTGTGTTTAAATTATGATACATGACAAACAATGCATCTAAATTATGAAGGTATAAACATGTCTCAATAGCGATAATTTAAGATTTTAAGTAACGGTATGTTTTAACTCGTTAAAACTACACGCAAAAAAATTACATGAAAAAATGTGTAACAACTAGTAATTGTGACGTTGCTGTTATGAAAGGCTGGAAATAAATACCCCTAAACAAGAGTTAGGTCACGAATACAAAAAAAAAATTCTGCGTTAGGTGACTAGACCTGCCTTTGGAGGAAGGGATTGTCCCGCGCCATCTAGCGTTTGCTGATTTTCACTTAAACCTTGCAATAAAGATTCTTGTGTCAAGTTCCATCGACTAAAATTGCATGGTACTGTGCTTAGTACATTCTCAGAAATCTGAACTGCTGTTATCACTTTTAATGTGGCTCGCAGAGATAAGCAAGTTATTTCTTCTTGGTTGTTACCAGTTAGAAAACAATAAAGGCAGTGAATGCAAAGTGTATGCTACAAGTTTTTTTNGTTATTTCTTCTTGGTTGTTACCAGTTAGAAAACAATAAAGGCAGTGAATGCAAAGTGTATGCTACAAGTTTTTTTAAAAAATAAAACTACTAAACGTGATCCCAATGTAATGATATACGAACAAATAAAACATCTATCAGACGACATATGGCAGATATTGGCAAGACGTCACACGAATTACATGAGAAACACAATTTTGGACACCTCCAACGCAGTTATAAAACGGCCTGCCCATAATGATGTATCTCAAGTACAAGACACGTGTCAAACTAATATAGTGCCCTGCACCGAACTTTGCCACAGACATTCTACTAATAAAATGGAATGTTCACCGCTTAAAATTATCATAGTTAAGGCCATTTCACACGGTCAAATATTTTATTGAATTCAACTTATTTAATACAGAAAGTGTTCACATTCAATTCAATGGATTTAATTCAAAAGAAATTGAATTATTACTTCAAAATTTTGAAAGCATTTTCACACATGCAGCTGTATTCAATAAATATTGAAGTGACAACTAGAAAATGTATCGCAAATAATAAAAAAAAAAAAAATTATAATTAAGTTCAGTAATCTTTACAACCCGTACACTATGCAAAAATTATTTGTCAAAATCAAAACCATTTTTTTCCTAAGTATATATAGATACTTTGCATAAAATAAGTATATATTTTTGTAGTTTAAATGCGGATAAATTACTGTATTAAGACACNAATATATAGATACTTTGCATAAAATAAGTATATATTTTTGTAGTTTAAATGCGGATAAATTACTGTATTAAGACACTACAGTTTATATTTATACCATTTAACAATTCGGAGTTCTAACTTAAAAAAAACGGATTTAAGAAAACATGGAATATGTTCTATACGAAAATCTTAGACGGATTTTGAGTCATTCAATTGCTTTAAAGACAAAATGGCCGAGATTATGACGTTCGAGTGACGTCAAACGGCATTCAAGTAAATACATTCCATAAATTTGAAGAAAACTTTGATTGTGTGAAAGGGCATGTGCACGCAGCGCGAAGGAAAGGCANGTAAATACATTCCATAAATTTGAAGAAAACTTTGATTGTGTGAAAGGGCATGTGCACGCAGCGCGAAGGAAAGGCAACGCTCCAGTTCAGCTGTTTGCGCGCAGAGACGATGGGGCCACGGTGGTGTAGCGGCCGCTTTCCACCAAGCCGAAGCGGGTTAGATTCCCGGCGGTATCGTTCCCGGAATTCCGCACGTGGGAATTGTGCCGAACTATGCCGCTGGTCGACGGTTTTCTCGGGGATCTCCCGTCTCNCTCCCGGAATTCCGCACGTGGGAATTGTGCCGAACTATGCCGCTGGTCGACGGTTTTCTCGGGGATCTCCCGTCTCCCATACTCATGCGTTCCACCCATTCCCACATCGCTTCACCCTTATCGGCTCTCGAGAACCCGTTCTTAAGAGCCACCGACATCGCTCTACTTATCGCTAACTTGTTTCTAGTCCCACAGGCGGAAAATAGCTCCAGGTAGGTGGGCATCTGCAGTGATAAAATTAATTTTCTTATTAACTACCAGCGTTACTCGCAGTGTATGTTAAAACATAAGCAGTTATGGCAAATAAAAAAATATTATTTGTACAGGTTAATTTTAAAAGCTTGCACCTTTTTTTTAGTAATTCCTTTGAGCCTTTTAAAGTAGGCAGGCTACAGGGGTATGGCACATGCCAAATTTAAACATAATAACATACAAATAGCATGAATTATACTACACAATAGGAAATAAAATATATAATATAATATAATATTGTTACGTGTGATTACATATANATAGCATGAATTATACTACACAATAGGAAATAAAATATATAATATAATATAATATTGTTACGTGTGATTACATATAATCTTAGTCCATGAATCCTTCTACAGTAAAATAGACTTTATGAATAAAATATTTTTTTTAAGTCTTTTAAAAAATGTGTTTTTGAATTATATAAACTTCTGATATTGTCAGGTAACTTATTAAAAAACACGAGATACTGTAAACAGAACGCCTTTCTGAAAGGCTTTTAATCGAGGTGATGGCATATTAAATTTATTTAATGACCTTGCATCAATATTAGGGCAACGTGACATTTTTACTGGACATAGACTACTAGTTNAAAAACACGAGATACTGTAAACAGAACGCCTTTCTGAAAGGCTTTTAATCGAGGTGATGGCATATTAAATTTATTTAATGACCTTGCATCAATATTAGGGCAACGTGACATTTTTACTGGACATAGACTACTAGTTACAATGTTGTAGGCACTTTGCATCGTTAGTTGGGAGTTAACTGATCCATTGATCGGTCACAGTATACCCCAATTATCAATGGCGATTATTTGCGCCAATCATTTCTCATCCACGAGGCTGCTCCAACGTAACAATCTGTTGGTTGAAGGCAGCAGTTGGAGGCTGCGTTTTTTGTTCCGTTTATCCTCATTTAAACGCAAGGGAGGTTGTTTGATTAATTCGAAAATTGGAAGTACCGGCAACACGCAAGCTAATACTGATGTCCTACGGGTTATTCTCCTCTAGAAAGGTGCTTCAGTGGCAATCTGAATTAAAACTAGTAGTTTCCGAAGCAGCAATTTAAGATTTCTCGAGCCACCAAAAATAACTGCTGTAAAATGGATGATTGGTTTAGGATTCGCGGCCATAGTCAGAACTCTGAATCTGGCTCAAGAGCTAACAGCCGCAATCAATTAGGATAAAAACTACTTAAAAGTTGTTTACATTTATTTCAACGCATTAAATACATTTCTTCACAATAATATATTAACGTGTGTCTTTTTTCTAACATAGCTAAACTACTATTTTTTATAGTAAATAGTATAGACTGACCTAAGAGAGCATATGCACGTAGATCATATGCTATTATGACGTTACCGTGAAACTTAAAAATAACCTAGGAAAAATGTCTAAGAAATTGTTTACAGTAACTAAAGTTTATGGAGAAATGTAAAGTTATCATTCACGTAATGTGCACGTCTGTGTTCTTAAATCGAATTTTATTATAACGTGCGGTCAATGTACGAAATCCTACAGAACATCTCAATATCGCAAATATACTTTAATGTACGGGCGTTAGCTTGTGTTGACTAGACTTCGTTTCATACTAGTATGAAAGTTGAGTATGTAATTATTATATTCCGGAAAAAACAAAACAGGGTATTTGAAGCATTCCTTCGTTGGGACGGTCTAGTGCATCTACGGTTTTCTCAAAGCAGCGGCGGCGACGGCGAGTGGTTTCAAGGTAAAGTGATATTTGATCTTCACTGTACCTGGCTATTTCGTACTCATCGCACACTAAAACTTGCAGTCTATTCGTTGTTACTTCCAACTTTCCTCGAGCCACTCTTTTGAACTACTCGCGACCTATGCTTCTGCAAAACGTAAACAAGCCTGGAAGAAAACGCCAAGAAGAAACTAGCGCACCGTATTGGTATGCTTCAGACAAAAATATTATTTTTCTATTACAACGAAATAGTTTCCAAAAATGTATGCCTGAAAATCTAAATATGGCAGTAGCATTTAATTTAAATTTAGTTTTTTACGTTATTTGTAATGTTATTCTACCTAACAACTATTTCTTACCAACTATTAGCAATTTAATTCATATTGATTATGAAATAAATATTACATTTTATAGCAGAATATAGGTGAAAGTTTTTTTTTAACCAATAGGCTTACAGCGGTGGCACGCAGTGGCTTGCCTTTGTAAATCGCCGTCTGGTTCTCACACTAGTACTCCATTCTTGGCACACTGTTTCGCTCGCAAGATTGGCGAAGGGACGAGGCAAGTGATGCGGACCAGCAACATGTAACCGTATGAACGCTCGTTTTGGGAAAAGTCAGATGGTAAGAACCACTATGAGCAAAAACATACTTCAAAACCACCAAGACACAGAACAGGTTAATAAATATATAGAAGCGAAATTGCAGGGCGGTTCCTTTTGATGTAAGCGAACTGAAACGGATCCGATTGGTTATTGCACGTTACGGAATATTATTCCCTATAGGTCGGGCTGCCGTCTGGAAAATTAGTCTCCAGGAGCTGATTGGTAAACCATGTTCCGCCATATTGCTGGCTGGTGACGCCATTTGGATGGCGTATGGTGTTCAACTTAGCAGTAAAAGTCATCATTTCACCTCTGTATTATTAATCTCTCAACTTATTATCCCGGGTATTTTCGTTCACATTTGACATGTTGCAGAGTAGGTAAAATAATGATAGGTGTTTTGCAAGCTCAGAAGTTAGCACTAATAAAGACAACGCCTTTCCCTGGGTAATGATATTGGTTGCCGCTGACACTAACTATTTTACAATCGGTTGCTACTTGCTCCAAGGATCTACTGAAACCATTTCCATAGGTTCCAAAGTATCAGTTGTTATAGGGAATTCGTAAGTAGAGTTCATACCATAAATTTATTCTTCTACAACTCCTGAAATTAAAAATAGTTCTGTATGTTAAGGGGTTAAGTACTTTGTGGCCAAGATTTTAATTCTGTTGAATATTTCAGCGCTTGGAGTCAAAATAACATATGTGCATGTGATTGATACGAGACCAACGCAGCGCACTGTTATTTCCCCGTCAACAAATGTTAGGCACATAGAACTTGAAACTCCATAATTCACAATCAAGAATAATTAATAAAATTGCACTTTGCTATTTTACAGTCCATTTTTCGCTCAAGGCCATAACTTTCTGTATGTATTTACGTTTATAATGAAATTTTCACTTAGAAGTCAGTGCAACGTGTTTCTCCGGGTACGTTTTTCTGACTTCACAACATTTTATTGGGTATAACTGTGCCCGCGTCTCCGCTCGCGTAGACTACAAAATTATTGTTTCGGTTTTTTTTTTAATAAAGTTGAATTTTACTTAGTCTTAATCTTCTATACTCTATACATATTATAAAAATCAACGTCTCGGTGAATTAAATGGCAAAAACACTTACTAGTATTTATCTGTTATAGATAGATATATGCTACCGCAGAGTTTTTTTTTAGGTCTTTTCATTCTACACAATTCTTTTTACTACATGATATTGTTCCATCTTTAACGGTTTACACAGCGTATTGCAAGAGAGCGCGCTTGCGTCAAACTTTTTTTCCGTCGATTCACTATCATCATTTGTAAATTTTTTGAGATATTTTCTCGCTATAAAAAGTAGCCAATATCACCTTTCAGCCCTCCAACTATTTCTGTGCAAGAAATTACGTCGATCTGTTGCTCGGTTGCGACGTTGCATGGTTATTACGTTTGTGTACTTTTCCATTTTATAATAAGGATTTCCCCGAGGGAATGAGATATTTTCTCGGAATAAAAAGTAGCCTGTGTCACTTCCCGGCCCTCCTACTAGCTCTGTACAAAAAAATCACGTCGATCCGTTGCAACGTGGAAGAAGGACAAACAAACACACACACACACACACACACACACACACTTTCGCATTTATAATATTAGTTAGGATGAATATTGAGGAGGGGGGAAAAAAGGGGGGGTGGTGGTTGGAACGCATATCGCATTGTGGCCCATGTTCACTGTTTTTCCTTTGTGTTTCGTTATGTCTCCGTAGCGCGGTTGGTGACATGTAGGAGAGATCGTAATAAGCAAAACGAACACTAGTAGAGTACAGTGCAGTCTCTCCGACCGATCCGAAAACTGCTGGCAAGGACCGGCCGATCTTTCTTGGCCTGTCCGAAAGGGGGACGAGGGTCGAGTCCATGCAGCCGGTATACCGGCACCCCTTTCAGCAGCGACCCTTCCCCGGGCTGACGTCACGTCTCGACGCAAATGAGATTGGCTGGCAAATATTTAAGCGGCGTCCGTCCCGCGTCTCCAAGGCACAGTGTCGGGTGACACAGTCAGACAAGTAAACATGGCCGCCGCAAACACCGGTGGCGTTCCGAGAACCCCTCCTGCTCCTGCTCTAGTATGTATAGGATGTTCATGGTAAAGTGAGTATTTATGAGGCCCTAGTTACTTATTTCTTGTCAACCTTTTTTTTTTTATCCTTCCATCATATTTTAAATAAATATTGCCATGTAAGTAATAAACACAGTGTATATATTTCACCGGACTCCGAAGTAAACGTCTAAGGTTACAATAAAATATATTCATTGACTATTATTCCAAACGAGAAAGCTTCAAAAAGTGCTCGCTTTACCGTGAATAGCATATAGTACTGCGGCTCCCCCCCCTCCATGACCTCTTACCATTCTTCCAGGAGACCAGCTTCCACGCTGGTGGAAACTCATGCTTGTCTTGTTGCAGCACACTTCTCATCCGTTGGGTACCACGGTGGTGTAGTGGTTAGACTCCTCGCCTCCCACCAAGGCGAACCGGGTTCAGTTCCCGGCGAGGTGGTTCCCGGATTTTCGCATGTGAAAGAGTTTTCTTGGGGATCTCCTGTTTCCCCCACTCCATTCCGGCAAACTGACCTCGCTTCACCCTCATCTCTCAAGACCTCGATGTTATATGGAACTTTTTTGATTAGGTTTTAATACCTGGATGTCACCAACTACAATTGCCTACTATAATCCATTCACGGTTACTTAACACCTTTCAACTTTTCTGAAGCCCTGCTAAAGTTCTACTTCCAGATTATTCCTCCACCCCATGCAATCCAAGCTTTACCGAGTCTAGTAAATTACACCAAAGGGACACCGNCTACTTCCAGATTATTCCTCCACCCCATGCAATCCAAGCTTTACCGAGTCTAGTAAATTACACCAAAGGGACACCGCAATATATTCGTGGGCACTTAGTTTATTAAAATTTTGCATAAGAACTATTTATTAGCGGGCATTACCAACACACCTATTTTCTCAATTTTTATAAGTATTAATTATAAATTAAATATTATTTATGGATATAAGATGAGTAAAAGTTCAATACAACAAAAAAATAAGATACTTTTAGGTCAGAAGTAGTAAACGCTTGTGATGTAGTAAGACATTTAGGAAACAACCAAACATGTTACACATAAGGTGATTTTTCAAAGGTTTGGTTCAAAGGTTTGGTTCAAAGGTTTGGTTCAAAGGTTTGGTTCAAAAAGTTTGAAGAAAACGTGAATAGATTATAGCAACTCAGCAGTATGATAGAACCTCGAAATACAACGTCACAAGACTTGGAACTATTTTACTTAATTCGCTGCCAACTTAACTGGGTGCCTGCATACCCGTGTGTATGGTAGCGTATATAGAGTTAGCGGGCTATGATTTTTTTTTTCATGTTGCTCACTTTACCATGAACAGCCTTTAACGATTTGTTTTCCTTATTCGAGTTATAGGCTCTTTCTCGGTTTTCTGCTACTGTGCGCCAAACATGAATACAGCCGCCGAACTCTCTCATGCCATTGGATGGATGACAAAACCGGGAACAAAAATCCCACAATTCGTTTTTGACGGTCGTTCTATCAGTGCCGCAGCGCGAGATTTTGACTTGAACGCCCAATGGTGCAGGTTTATGCGCTATTGGGCAAAGATATTGACGTGACGATAAAAATAATATGTAAAAAGCTTATAGGCTGTTCACGGTAAACTGAGCACTTTTGAAAGCCCTGCTTAAGATCTACTTGTATGCACTTTGTGTATTCTTCCGCCTTATGTAAAATTAACATTGCGAGGGCCTCATCACTTTGTTGATGCGTCGGTCAAGTAAACTTGCGAAATGATTAGAAAAATAAATATTTCACAAATATGCTAATTTTTACACTTCCATGCATAAAAAAACAGAAAGCGAAAGAAATAATTCGACGTTAAGATATGGAACTACTTTCCATCCTTCGTTACCAACTTGACTGGGCGCATGTCATCAGTGTGCCCGCCCGTTAAAATATATCCACATAGGGGCAGTGACTTTTTTCTAAGGTTGATTTCAAAAGGGCTCACTTTATCGTGAAAAGTCTTTACACATTTGTGTTTTACAGCTGTAATGGCGCAAAGATACGTGCATTAAAGGATTGTTTAAAAGTTACTCTTGCATAGCCTTTTCCGACATTACAATATCAGGATAACACTATTGTTATGCAAGACGCCAGAGGGGCGTATCCGACTTCGGGAGGGATTGAGGTCTTGATAAATATAGAAGAACTAGATTTGATTTTTAATTTATTCACAAAGCTATTATTTACAACATTAAACTACCTTTTAAGCGCTATTAATTACTGTTACTTAATAGTCACATAGCAATTTTTATATCAACAATTGCTGAAAGGATACAAATAAGCTGAAAGGAACTTTTAAGCTTGGCCTTAAAAAGTGCCAACTTTACCGTTAACAACCTAAAATATTGGTGCACTTAGGTTAATCTAGAGTATTGACTATAATTCTGGTAGCAGAACTAATTTCATTATTTGATTATTTAATTGAATAATATATTGGGTAATGATTTATTAGTTATACTGTTAACTGTTACATAGCAAGCTAAAGTACGTTGTGTAAGACATAGCTATATGGATTTTTGCAATACAGGAAATAAATTATAAAACAAAATTCTGTTTTTTATTTAATAAGAACTGATTATTTACGAACACGGCAACGATCGTGCACTTTAGTAGTACTGTCACCCCGAGTAAGCTGTCGCGCATTCATTCAGCACGTGGTCTTAAATCAGTAACAGAATTAGGCCTACGCACATTTAATGATTACATAAATTACGCAACACCACTGGTACCACCTCAAAAATATCTTGAACTGATACATTGGTTTGTACAAAAATTGATCAAAATCGATCCAATCAGAAATTTTAGTTTCAATATATTTATGCTACAGATCTTAAAGATTATTTTAGGTGATAACATGTCCAAAATAATATTTTCAAACTCAATCAAGGTGTCCCAGGGCCATTATGCAACCTGCAATCACACTTTTTACTTAAAAGCTAATATCGTTATACTTATAGCAATAAAATAATGCAAAGTTGGAAATTGTTTCTGTATAATATTAAATAAAGGCTCAGGTGCTCTTTTTTGAAAATGCGTTATTTGAAACAGGCATAGGTGATGGTCAACATAACACAACTGAGCAATAATAAACATGTCATAAAATGCCAAAGTTTTAATTAATATTTTCAAATTCTTGAATCTAACGTCTAATGATAAAATAAATTCACAATACAATGCAATTTTACAAGCATCAGATCAGAAGATAAATTGACTACGCGGAAGTCGCAGGTTGGATTCATTGTATTTAATAAAAATTATGAGGATTGTAACAAAAACTGACTTAAAAACTTATATTTCATACAGGTGTTAATCGCTACTGGTTTTCGTGCTGCGTATTTGTTTATAAAGAGTTACATTTATAAAATCGAATACAGATTTTCCCGCATTCCTTGTAGTCAAGCTTTCATAAATCACAGCAGCCGTGGAAACTTGTATTGTGACCAGCATATGACGAAGGGAGGAGCCCACAAGTCCTGCACGATATTGTGTCCTCCGCGGACAACGGACACCCGGAGGGTTGAAAGGATAAAATATGTACCCCGGAGTCACGGCGTCCCGCATCGAAGACGGCTTTTTTTTTTTGTGTGAGCGGTGCCGACGGAGAAAGATTTCGCCCCGGAAGACGTAAGAAAGGAGACAGGAAAATAAAACTTGGGCTCTGGGAGACGGTTCAGCGCTGGGAAGACGAGGCGAGGTATAAGCTTTTAAATGCACGCCTCGAGACATTCTAATGCCTGGAATTACTGGGCTCGCAACTGTGCGGCTGGCTGTGTTCAGGTATCTTCGACCGCGGTCTGGAGGGGAGTGGATTCTCCCCTTTTCTCCCTCAGCATCCTGCAGGAAAGGACAAAAGAAATACTTTAGAGGATTTTTTTTATTCATCGGGCCACATTTCGTTTGTGACGCCGTGAATGGCACCATGTAACGTAATGACGGACCGCAGAAGTTAAACAGCGTTTCAGGTATTTTGCAGCACGGTTGTTGCAGAGATTGAGAGGTTGCCAACCGGTTCGCAATCAACTTCAGCTCCCCCAGCCGAGTGGGGAATTTAGGAATTTAGGGTGCTGACCTAGGGCTGTTTAAGATAGCTTGGGTGCTTTCAAGCCCTGCCCAGCTAAGCATTCAGGTACTAGTAACGCAAAAAAAAAAAGTACAGAACTTAAAGTTTTCCGTAACAGTAACAAAATTATTTCAAATAGCAACAAAATATTTTTATTACAAGATAGTTTCTTTGCAAACAATATTAAACTTCTCCTGGCACTATTTAATAGATTTTAGTATATGACATGTTAAGTTGCGACGCCTGTTACTAAAATTACCGACTGACCCTGAAACAAAGAATTTAACAACTGTACCGTGAATGACCTCATTCACAAAATAACTAAAAAAAATACTGTAAACATTACTTTTTCATAAAAAATAACATGATTTTGGAAGAAACTGCTTCAATGGCAAGATGATTATAACCTTCAAACTGAAATTGCACAGGCATTAACTTTTCACAGCTGTAAAATATATACACTACTAGAGAACCGGCCCGGCTTCGCCCGGGTACAATTGAGTTTTACAGTGATACGAGTACACTAATAAATAAATTGGGAAAAGACAATCCATTTATGTGAAAACAGAATTATAAAATTATTCTATGTTGGCCTAGGTTTTTAACTGATTACGACAACCCAAAAGGAAGGAAATATTTTTTACCCGATAGCCAAGAAGTAGGGTTTTGTTTTTGGTGTGTGTGTGCGTGAGCGTGTGTGCGCGCGCAACTATCGCGTAGTTACATTTCCGCTTTCCAGCGTCGATGTATGAAAAGCAAAACGTGAGTTTCGTCAAGTTGTAGCTTCAGAAATAAGTGTACCTAGGCACTACTTTTTGCGCTTGGCTGAGTGATCTTAATCGATCACCAAAGTTAAGTAACGTTCCTAACGGCACACATTTGGATGGGCGACAGTTTAGTGGCATAACATCTGAGCGCTTCCGGGCTTCGCAGGGCACGTTAAATATTCGGTCCCGGTTGTTATCGATTGATAGTAGTCGTTAAGCCATTTCAGAGGTCCTTGGACGGCCTGATAAACTCTGACACCAGAGGAAAAAAATATTTCGGTTACGTTCCCAGCCGTTGCAGAATTACGTTTTGTTGTTATTCCACAGGGACCGTACAATTTTCCGGGATAAAAAGTATCCTATGTCCTATTCCCGGACCTAAAGTACTTACATACCAAAAATTCATCAAAATCCGTTCAGCTGCTATGGAGCTGAGCGGTAACAAACACAAACGCGCATGCACACGCACACGTACGCACACACACGTTCGTATTTATAATATTAGTAGGATTGTGTTTATAAGTCACACATCAATTTTCATATTAACAATCGGCGAAAGGGTACAAATAAGTTGAAATGAACTTTTGAACACGGAATGCTCACTTTATCGTGAACAGCTGATACCATTGCGTTTTCACTTTGCTAAAAGTTACTGCCATATTTCTGACGCGACTGTTAACACTTGCGATGCAACAAAAGGCATTCACAGTGGAGGAACGTTACCTAACAGGTACATGGCGCATGGCAGTGAGAACTGAAATGATCAGTTAATAAAGGGACCACCTTTCCATGTTGGGAGTATAAAATACGAGTGTGCAGACCATTCCTAAGGACAGTGCCCGAGACAATGCTTGATTCAAAGCACGTCAGTTCACGAGTTTCACTTTCGATCTTACGGCCGCCACGAAACAANTGCCCGAGACAATGCTTGATTCAAAGCACGTCAGTTCACGAGTTTCACTTTCGATCTTACGGCCGCCACGAAACAAACAATGACTCGCTAAACTTTTAAAGCCGCCGTCGTCTGACTGGAGGTATGTTGCGTTTCCGCAGCCTTCCAAGNATAATATTTTCAAACTCAATCAAGGTGTCCCAGGGCCATTATGCAACCTGCAATCACACTTTTTACTTAAAAGCTAGTATCGTTATACTTATAGCAATAAAATAATGCAAAGTTGGAAATTGTTTCTGTATAATATTAAATAAAGGCTCAGGNATATCGTTATACTTATAGCAATAAAATAATGCAAAGTTGGAAATTGTTTCTGTATAATATTATATAAAGCCTCAGGTGCTCTTTTTTGAAAATGCGTTATTTGAAACAGGCATAGGTGATGGTCAACATAACACAACTGAGCAATAATAAACATGTCATAAAATGCCAAAGTTTTAATTAATATTTTCAAATTCTTGAATCTAACGTCTAATGATAAAATAAATTCACAATACAATGCAATTTTACAAGCATCAGATCAGAAGATAAATTGACTACGCGGAAGTCGCAGGTTGGATTCATTGTATTTAATAAAAATTATGAGGATTGTAACAAAAACTGACTTAAAAACTTATATTTCATACAGGTGTTAATCGCTACTGGTTTTCGTGCTGCGTATTTGTTTATAAAGAGTTACATTTATAAAATCGAATACAGATTTTCCCGCATTCCTTGTAGTCAAGCTTTCATAAATCACAGCAGCCGTGGAAAC
>NQII01015102.1:0-12290 GCA_002778355.1 Clitarchus hookeri | reverse complement strand
AATATCCAGCCTAGGTTTTCTAATATTCGTATCTTACAACAGATAAGTGTAAATTAATTTTATAGTCTAGAGGATTCCATTATAAATAAGGAGAATAACACACTAAAAGCCTACAAGATAGGCGAAATTAGTCTCCAAACCGTTCCACTTACAACCAGCCAAAACAGAATTAAAATATTTCCCACGATTTGCAAGGCGAAAATGGGAGGGAACTCCCTAAGTGTTAATAGCCGCAAGGCATGATAAGGAGATGGTGAGAGGCTTCGGGGGCCTTGAAACCACACGGGAGATCTCATGTTCTCATTTGTACAGGAAACCCTGTGGGCCATCGGGACCGCTGTGCATTATGCACTCTCCAGTAACTGAGATCAGACCAATGCCAGACGTAATCGCTGCTACCACCGAGCAATTCTAGTGGGGGTTTGTTTCTAAAATACATTTAAAACGTAGTAGTTGTTCTCTTCCTGGTAAATGAAAGTGTTGGCAGATTGTGTCCCTATTACTATACAACAAACGTCTCATTAAAACATACCACAACATTATTTCTGGAGGGAATTGTTTTAAGTTACCAACACAGTTATTGTTCATATTTTTTGAACCCATTATCAACATTTTCTGTACATAAAATGCCAAGTTAACTGACATGTGATGCAAAATTATCGTTACAACGAGACATGGTTGCAAGAGGTTAGCTCATCGGCCTCTCATTACGGTAATCTTGGCTCTATTACCAGTGGGGTCATACTTTAAATCTCCGTATCTTTGACATGTGGCAGACTCTGCTGATGGCTGGTGGANCTTTAAATCTCCGTATCTTTGACATGTGGCAGACTCTGCTGATGGCTGGTGGATTTTCTTGGGATTCACCCGTACATCACACCCTTGGATCTTGGATTTCACGGCTTTTCTATCTGTGTCTCTCTTCAGCTCCTAAGGCGACAAAGATATAGTTGATATGGCCATTTAAAATCCCTCAAAATATCTCATGCCTCAAGCGCGATTCTAAGAAATCACGAATAATGCGCTGTTTCCCCAACGGGAGGTGGGATTAAGCTCATAGGGAAGTGAGTTGAGCAACAGACCAAACATGAATTCAAAAAAATGTACTTGTCTTTCATACACAATTACATACAAGCATATATATATNTTCCCCAACGGGAGGTGGGATTAAGCTCATAGGGAAGTGAGTTGAGCAACAGACCAAACATGAATTCAAAAAAATGTACTTGTCTTTCATACACAATTACATACAAATATATATATGCGTGTATTTGTAAAGGAAAGCAAAACGTGTAACAACATTCATTTATAAATCTTCGCCAAAAAACCGAAATAATTGTTGTGCTCCATAATGTATATGCGGCAAACGTTTTATCACTGTCTGTGCCTCGTCTTATATCAGCCGTTGTTTAACGATTTCATATTTGCTTTTTATTCAGTTTATAGTTTTTTCGTTTTTCAAATCTCATACTCTATAGAAAGATCAAAATTGTATTAATGATATTTGAGTTGCGCACTCACGAGTGTGTTTGCAAAATCATGCCATATAAACATAACGTACACTTATGATTTTTGGACTCTCTGTGAACTCAATGCTGACGCAAGTACTCTGGTACAACTCTAAATACCTTATGGAAAATTTATATACTGGAAACCTACGATTGTATGTTGACATAATCTGTACGAAACTGAAAAAAAGCTGGAAATTTTGATATAGTTAATTATCTGAGCTTTAACGTGCTGAATTATATTAAAAACGTTGCTGAAATATTGCATGGCCGGAAGTAAGAAAATCTATGTTCACTACCTAGCTCGTCATATTGCAGTTTGTATGGGCTTACACGATATTTTATTTATTTCAATAAACCTGTTTGTGATTTTTAAGTTCTTGAAAATGTATTGCTACTACATACTAAATAACACTGGACGTTTTAAATATAAATCTAATCTTTAATCGATAAAAATAGTTTGCGGACCTTCCATTTGTTGTCAAATGTTACGTAAATTTTAGCGGATGAACCATTGTGTTTCAAATACTCATTATAGGAACCTCCAAATATGAATTAATTTTCTCCCGGGCGAACTTGAATTTTCCACGTTATTTCATTTAACACTGAAATAAACCCATTTGCGGCAAAATAAAATGGCTCACATCTTTCCTGTCAGATGATTTTAATTAAAATAGGATTTCGCTGGCAATAATTAAACGTAAAACTGATCGATGGACGAGGAGATGAAACCTTGCAACGGGTGAGAGAAAGTGCTTTAATATGATGGCAGTGCCACCGGGAGCTACGCCGTGTTTACATCAAGGTGCAGTCCCTGCAAAGAAAAAGTCCAATACAAGTAATGCACTGCTTACATGGTTTAATTTTTAACACTGGAAATTATATCAGATCTAATTAGTTTGTATTCAGCGAATTGTATAAACCTTATGGATGCCAAAAAAATAACTGAGAAGCAGTTTCATCTCGTTCCCTACGGAGATTATTGCGGTTACGTATGCACTCTTATGAATGTGCACCGGCATGTTCCATGCAAAAAAAAGTCAGCTTATTCTTGACGCATAGCGTTGAAATATGCGGTAGACCTATCACATTCAACAAGAGAAATTTCGTCCTGAATATGGCTGGACGTGAATCTCACGACGCCCGCCTTCCTGGTGCTAGAACTACGTTGCAGAGTGTTTGAAACACTTCTTTTCCCACGATAATATTAAATTTCGGTCCAATGTGTTCATCTACACACTTCAGGCGAAAAATGTTGAGTGCTTTCAAAACCTCACGCAAGTTAGAAACATTATTTCAGAGTACTCCAAAATAACTAAAAACTGCTTTTTTCGAAGCGCTGTATCTCAAAATATAGGAATCATATTCATACAAAATTACTCAAGGGCCCATTATTGAACCTTGCTTCAGACTTTCCACCAATAAAATGGTAGGGTCACCGCTGAAAGTCCCATAGGTAGACGCACGCCAGTTCAAAGCCTTGCTCGTAGCGGCGATGGGGCACTTGATGCGCGTGGCAGTGTCACCCCTAGGGACCCCTCGCTCCTCGGCCACAAACGCGGAAAAACGCTCCACATTGCTGGGAGCCTTAATAAGTTTCCAAACGAAGGTTTAGGCATTTGGAATGCCAATTAGACGAATTTAAAACACGTATGTCATGTTAACGAATCAGATTTAAGTTCTTGATCTAAAGTTCATTTAAAAAGAGCTATACGAAAACTTTTAAGTCGACATAAGTAGCGTAACAATTTGCACATATGCTTAAGGTCTTACAAGTGGATCAACTATTCGTTAGATATGATGATTTTGCGACAGGGGTGGGATGGGGGATGAGATAGCCTCACACAAACGAATTTCGCAGTGAACAACAATGAAAGTTAATTTAATCTACCCTTCACCTTGGACGACCATGCCTACTTCCTCTCGAAGCCCCACATTAAATATTCTTGTCAAAAAACAAAATTATTTAAAAAACATTTTTATTGTTTTCGTTTTATGTTTTTGACGGGAAGCTGGTGCTTTTGCACTCTTTCACATGAAAATGAACAATGTAAATTCAACGGAATGTTTATCCTGCTAACACACACTCCCTAAATTCACTGTAACCTACCCTAAACATCTTTAAAGCCTCCGTATTACACATGGTTTTTATCTAAATGTCTGTATTAACTTTACTGATGAAAATAATGTAACCAACGGTTCACATCATATTGGGTCCAGGCATTGATATACATGTGCACATGACAACCACAGGCAGTTAACTGAACTTGCAACGACCATTGCAAGGGTATTAAAGACCATCATTCTCCTTTTATCCTTTCACTCCCCTCTATGCAGCACGATACTCGCCCTCTTTGCCGGACGATGCTTCTGATCGGCGGATTTTGTCGGGGATCTCCCGTCTCCACCACCCTTGCATTCCGACGCTGCTTCATACTCACCTCGCTTCGCCCTCATCGGCTCTCCAGATATTGTAATGGAGAGCTGTCCAAACCTCTCCACTCTGCTCCACTCCACTCACCCTATTCTGACTGGTTTTGCCTCTACAAATACCCAGACTGCTAATTTGATTGGAATAATCCTCCCATGATTACAATTTTCAATCCTTACCTGATTTCCTGCCAGCATTCTTTTAGATGACTGGCTGTTAACTATGCTTCTATGTTTTCTTATCCATTTCATTCTACTTCCTAGCAAAATCCACATGCCGCAGTCAAAATGGAATCCACTTTTCCTGATGTATTACCCTTTCACTGTTGCTCACTCCCTCGCCTTTGTTCTTCATTCATACACAATCCAAGAATTGCTACTCAGCTATCTTCATATTACGTCGTTACTATGACTCCTGCTAGACTGCCACTTTGTCGTTAGTATGTATTGATTTCCACTCCACATTTGATTCTTTACTAAAGGCAGAAATTGCTCATTATTTCATACACTTCGGACAGAGCGTGACTTCCACACAGAAAAATTCAGTCTAACAGCTTTGATTTTGTAGGTCAGCAGCTATGCTGGAATGTTGTGCTGTATGGATAAAGTAGTGCAGGTTGTGTTGAGGAGGTGCTAGTGGAGCAGGCTGAGCACGTACTCAGTTAGGTATGGATTGGAACAGCTGATTGACTGTGAGCAGGTGATCAGTTAAGTCAGTGAGCATGTCCTGTTTTATTAATACGAACACGAGTACCTGCTTACGTTTTTCAACATTTGAGCACCTGCTCAACTTATTCGTATGACCCACTATTAGGTACAGACCATGGCAAACTAAACATTTGAAACTTCCAGTTATTTTTCTTATATCGGGTTATAATCATATGCACGCAACATTTGAATCTTATACTCTGCTAGAAAAGTGTGCATGATAAACTACAAATCATACGTATATTTGTTAAAAAAAATTAAAATATGCCATAGTTAATGTTTATAACTTAGGCGTGGAAATGTGTGTTAGAGCATTATTATANGTTAAAAAAAATTAAAATATGCCATAGTTAATGTTTATAACTTAGGCGTGGAAATGTGTGTTAGAGCATTATTATATGGAAATTTGTTTGTCTGATGTAACTATAGTAGGCCTATAAGAACATACCTTGACTACAATTCTCCATATTTTCATGACATAAAAAGTTTTTCAGTGCACACACAGCACTAACGACGATTTTTTAAATTACGAATGAAGAGAAAAAATTAAGCACANTAAAAAGTTTTTCAGTGCACACACAGCACTAACGACGATTTTTTAAATTACGAATGAAGAGAAAAAATTAAGCACACTACTAAAAGAAACCCTTACGAGTGGAGTAAACATAGTTATCTTGATCCCGTACGTTTACACACAGCTGGAGTTCTGTAATNAAAAGAAACCCTTACGAGTGGAGTAAACATAGTTATCTTGATCCCGTACGTTTACACACAGCTGGAGTTCTGTAATTCGTCGATTTACTTAGAAGAACAAATTTAAAATTCAGCACCTAGACAGAACAGCGTAAGAAATGACAATAGTACTTATTTCAGTTACTGTTCTCTTACCCAAACTATCAAATTCCATCGCAGTGTTGACTGGGCACCATTGCCACTCATATCTACCATACATCAAGCCCATTGCTTCTCATTACTATGATATACAATTTGTTTTATGACATTAGAAGTAACAACATCTGGATAAGTTATTAATTATACATATATAAACACAGTAAAGTACCACATACATGTAAAGCTAATTATATTAACTATCAATTTTTAGCTGTGACAATAAAAACATCCGACTAGACAAATTAAAAATCTAACGAGGACGCATTGATAATTTTTTTTATCAACATACTAAATTACACAAACTAATTTTTTGAGTGCCTCACAAGCGAGTGGCCACGTTTTTTTTCGAGGAATCCACGATTCGTTCATTAAAATGTTACAACGGAAATGAACAAGACGGACACAGAACTCTGCAAAAGGCTAAGAAAATTTTGTTGTCAGTAGATGAATTCTATTTAAATTACAAATACAAAGTTACCGCACATTTTATATNAAGGCTAAGAAAATTTTGTTGTCAGTAGATGAATTCTATTTAAATTACAAATACAAAGTTACCGCACATTTTATATCAAATTTTATTCACTTACTGCATATTTTCCGCAATGCAAAACGTTTTCCTCAGAAGAATTTTGCGTACCTCTATCGTCTGATTATAGTACGATTCGTGCAGCCCCACATAACGTGTAACCGTCTAAATGTGAAGAGCCCCTACAACTCAGTATATGTGAAAAAATTTCTTACAATAAATTGAATATGAAATCAATCAGATATGATCAGTTTTTCTCGGTTTGCTTCAGTGGAAATTAGAAATGTCAAGAAATATTTATTAAAGAATGTAATTCATAATATCAATTTTAATGACAAGAAACAGTTTAGTTTGTTTCCTTGCTCAGGTCATACACTTTCATCATAACTATAAATAACTAATCGCGTATGGCACTAACACTACCTATAGTTCTGATTTTATATCATATCATGAATTTTTGTAGAAATGTGTGTACGCTTATACTGTTAAAAAGAAAACTTTTCCATATTTACTATACGACATTGCCACAAGGACATGAGTGTAAGAAAGGACAAGAAAGCGTTTAATTAAGTCTGATCTTGGGAAGGCATTGGGAGTGGAAACGGATCTCGTTTTCTGAGGTTTGGTAAAATATAAAATCAACCTTTAAAGTTGCTCGAGGTTAAATTTGTTTTCTTTTTAAGCAAATTAAATTGTTATGCTTGTGGCATTAACTTAATTGTACGGTTATTTTGTACTGGGAAATAGTTTCGACTGATCTCCAAACTAACTGGACGTGTTTTATTTTTGCATCAAGGTGTCTGTTCATTATATAATATTGTCTATATTTTAAAATACATCATAGGAACAACATGATTTTTAAGCTTATTAATTCAAGTACAAACTGGTAATAATAAGGAAAATATAATTATGTTAGCTGCAATTGAAACACACATTTCTGACGTTTTATTGTACGAAACTGCACCTTGATGCGCGTGACAGCAGAAGAAAGTAATTCAAACAACAAGCATCAACTGGTGCGAGAAGCTATTACGGGTAGTACAGCTGGTAGACCATCGACACAGGAAGATCTAGAATGGTAATTCGTATATCAGAGCAGACTATGCTGTAAATATTTGTAGGCTTTTTCAACTATTGTCAGCATTTAACTCCTGCAAACTCGTTTACATAGTAATCACACATCTTCTAAATGATTATGCCCCAATATAAGTTCTCGTAGTTATAGTCTCTTTTCGCCGAGTTTTGGGAACGAGTCACCAAATGTGTGCAGCAAGAAAATCGAATGAAATAAGTAATAAAAATATACAAAGAACTGCTTTCTTTGTATTGTAAAAGTGATGTAAGAATAATCTCAATGTCAATTGAAACCTGTCTGTGGCGATTTTACACATAACTTCCTGCACATTTGTTTTCACGGAAAGCCGCAAACAATACTAGCAATTTCTTGGTCTAGAAGGGGCAACTGATATGTTTGGAATGTGACTGTGTTGGCGCCGTGTTTCAGAATTCTCTCTCCGCGGCCACCCGCTTGGCTCTTTGCCCTCGGTTCTTTGACATTTTTCCTCTCACTGTTCTTCCTCTTGAGCAGATAGAACCACCACGCAACATGCGCGTTGATTGTGTACTTCCCTTTCTTGTCGGCTGACTACTATCAAGTTGTTTTTCCATTCAGGTGGTTTACGAACAAACACTGCTGCCCTCTCAATCACATCCAGGGTGGCATTGATTCTCAGTCCTTCGACGTTGTGTAGGGTTTCGTTGTCATATTTTAATAAATATGTAATGGGCTGCCGTGTCTCGAAAGTTCTCGTTTTGGCTCTATAATCACAACACTCTAGGTAACTTCAGAAGAAAAAACATCAAATTAAAAATTCTTAGTTCTTAATTTACTTTCTTTTTATTATTTATTGATATGGAGGACAATTTTGTCATATACTGTTTTCTGTTTGTTGAACTTAACCAAACTCTTCTGTTTTTGAGATTCGTTTAACGGCTATGTAAAATCTTTACGATACATACATATGGTTATTTAATAAAACAAATATCACTAGGGTGAATTTGTCCGCCCTTTCCTTATTGGCCTACATCTGGTTACAAAGTAAAATTAAGCTTTGCTAAGTACTTACCGTAAGAAAATTATTTCATGCTTAAAATATTCCTGCACTTAATACTCATAAAATATTCATAATGACTAACGACAAATCAACATACTTATTCTGAAAGTTTTTCAAGATTGTCATACTAACCACTCACATATATTGAAAGAAAAAAAACACACATGGAAACCATAACACCTGTTGGTTTTAGTTTTCTTTCATACCGCACCAAATTACCATCATTCACGAACTCCGAGTCACTGTTCAACATTAAACTGTATGTTTGAATATTTATTTGCAATCTCTGCCACATGTGAATGAAGTAATTGTAAATTACTTCAGTTCTTGAACGATTACCATTTGTAAATGTATAAACTGATTTCGTTTACTAACAATTCCGCCATGGCAGTTTGAAAAGTTATTTTATTTAGCATATATTTATCGTTATTCTGAAAGTCCCTCCAACATATTTATTTTGTTCGAGTTGAAAAAAAAAACAGTCAGAAAAATGTTGCAGTTTGTTTGTATCTAGTTTTAGTAGTATGTTTCCGTGTTCAAATTAAGCAGAAGGAAAGCTATATATAACTATTTTGCTAACAAAAAATTTCTTCCCGTAAAATGAACAGAAATGATTCACTATTAAAGATATTTCTTTGCAGGGTTGATCGAAATTGGTTTTCTTTCTGATGCTTTCCAATTAAACGCTGACTGCTAAAATTATTCAGTGCTTATTTTATTTACAGCAAACTATAATACGCCGTGCTGTGACAAAGTCAGCTAACTCCTGGAGAGTCAATTATTTTAATAACTTGTTTGTCTTTAACGCATGGTCCAAACACAATTGTAGTAAAAAAAAAAGACTAGGCGGAGGAATTAGAAAATGACATTTTCTGATGTTTCTGATCAATTATACTCTTGAATTCAGAACTGCTTAGGAGAAAAGTAGGAAACTATTTCTACACAGAACAAAGATTTTGGACCTGCCGGAAAGAGGTTTTCTTATGGATGGCGTCTCGTTGGCCACATTTCTTAGTTTATGTTCCTTTGAAAATCGCTTGCGGCTAATTAATTTGACAGCAAGTTTTCTCGTAAATTGCAGTTTCTTTCACTTTTACTTGAACTACAGTTAAATTATAGGCCAGAATTATTTCAAAATAGGCCTAAATTAATCCCTTTTGAGATCTCTCCTGAGTTTCAAGACTAAATGAAACTGTGCACTGAAAAAACATAGTTGGTATGATAAGTTAAAAACATGTAGAACACTAAACATTTACTATGAAACATATAAGTTGTTTTAATGATTTTTATTCCAATGATGTGGTGAATTCGGCTTCACATTCTGAAGAAGGTAATAAACATTTAAATTCAGTTAGTTTTGCCCTACAAACAGCATTCGATTCACTAAAAGTAAAAACCGTGGCCCCTACAAATGATTATTTTTCATAAATTCACCCATCATATTTTGTGGAGTTCAGTACATATTTTGGTAATGAGTACTGAAATCTTTGTTAGTGATTACAAAAAGAAGTGATTTTTTGCCATCATACACAGTTTTTAATTTATAACACAATAATCGGACACGGTAAATTTTTATTTATTAATTTTTCATTGTAAATCATGACAGCCTGCACATTTTTATTTTAGGTTCGTGTTCGAAGTAGAAAAATGATCTGTGAACCCTATAGTGTACTTTTTACACCTCATAACGAAATATTTATATTAGTAATACCCTTGCATACACTAAGTTACATTATTTCGTTTGGTTTTCGAGAAATTAAGCAATGCAAGAAAAACTAGACAAATAAGTAAATGTTAATAATTCATGTATGTTAGAAATTTTTACAAGGCAGTTCATTGGAGACTTGCAGGTTAGCCCTTATTAATGAAAGAGCAAATCCTTTGCTGGAAAGGCAGATAAGATATTCTCTAGTCACCAGGTCTACATTAGCCTCAACAGTTAAGGTAAATATGACACGTGACTGTTGCTGTTAATTTGTAAATATAGCCTGTGTTTACATATGTCAGGGCAATTGAACTTCATTACCTGTGTATGCATTTGTGTAAACATATTTATAGACGCATACATAAATATGCACATAGAAATACCAAAACGAAAACGTCCTTATAAAANATTTGTGTAAACATATTTATAGACGCATACATAAATATGCACATAGAAATACCAAAACGAAAACGTCCTTATAAAAGAAATTACAATTTTTTTTAATACAAACGACTGGCATTATGTAAAACAATATTATATACTATTCATTATTAGCAGCATAAATTCACGAAAACATTTTCACCCTTACGCGTAAATACTATAAACCCAATGACTAACGTGTATAGTTCTGTAAATCACAGTTAAAACAACAGAGTTTTTAATTTGTGGAAGTTTCAGTGAGTAAGTCTACATTATATAAAACGGTGGAGTCTGAGGAAAAATATGTATATCGAATACACCAATGAGCAGTTCAATTAGATACACCTGCCTAGCTGCGTGAAGCAACCCTCTACGCCCTGATGACGACAGTGAGGCGGCATGGCATGCACTCCATAAGGCATCGGTAGTGGTCGGGAGCTATGAATCATGACCTCTGCACAGCCTCCCACAATGCACGGAGATCAGCCGGAGCAGGATTCACGGTGCGCACATCCCTATTGACAGCATTCGAGATGTGCTCGATAGGATTTAAGTCATCTGTCCTCTGCGCCAGACAAGCCACCTCAAGTCCGCGGAGTGTTCATCCAACCACTCGGGCACAGTTCGGGAGCGGTGAGTCGGTGCATTGTCTTGCTGTAGGTACAGGTCTCCCACAGAGTACTACAGGTGTAGGTATGTTTGCACATGATCTGCCAGCAGNTATGTATATCGAATACACCAATGAGCAGTTCAATTAGATACACCTGCCTAGCAGCGTGAAGTAACCCTCTACGCCCTGATGACGACAGTGAGGCGGCATGGCATGCACTCCATAAGGCATCGGTAGTGGTCGGGAGCTATGAATCATGACCTCTGCACAGCCTCCCACAATGCACGGAGATCAGCCGGAGCAGGATTCACGGTGCGCACATCCCTATTGACAGCATTCGAGATGTGCTCGATAGGATTTAAGTCATCTGTCCTCTGCGCCAGACAAGTCACCTCAAGTCCGCGGAGTGTTCTTCCAACCACTCGGGCACAGTTCGGGAGCGGTGAGTCGGTGCATTGTATTTCTGTAGGTACAGGTCTCCCACAGGGTACTACAGGTGTAGGTATGTTTGCACATGATCTGCCGGCAGTTTAATGATCTGCCAGCAGGTTCTTGTATCATTCGCTGGCGAGGGACGATGGAACATGTACCAGGAGACCAATTTCATCCCACGTGAAGTCCCCATACGAGGATGCCACCATCNCCATACGAGGATCCACCATCATCGGCCTGAACTGCACCACGCTGACTCGAGGGATTCATCGCTTCATTTGTTTGGTTACGCACTCGTTTCATGCCATTGGCTTGTACCAAAATGAACCTCTACCCGTCCAGACGACCTTTTTACATGGGTTGGGTGCGAAGGGCGCTGCTCCCGTGCCCACGTTAATCGTTGAGCCTTGTGATGAGCGATGAGCAGAGATACACTAGTGTGGGGCGGCGTCTCTGTACCCCATATCGAGGGGATGGTTCTAGGTGGTAGTTCTGCTCATAGGTCGTTGTGGTCCAGCATTTAATTGGCAAGTGGTCTGTTGCATAGCACCCTATCTATCCGCTGTTACCAACTGAACTAGTCGAGGACCACCCCTGTAATCGATACGTTGTACGCCACGGCAGATGTCTCTGGTGGCGGTGATTTTACCCGACTCCATGAAATCACGTTACACTCTTGGCACGGTGACTCGTGGAAATCCCAGTGCTTGCACGACGTCGGAGAAGGAGTGCCCCATACGTCTGTCCTCGCCACCTGGTCTCGATAAAAAGCGCTGCGATCTTGTTTCTTCCCCATTCTGCGCTTGACCATTACTCAGACTATCTGTATAAGGTCTGACGACAACCCAGTCATGTGTGGCTGAGTAATATTCCATTTAACGGGGCGACCACAGTGCCATTTCGCTAACATAGCAGGTGTGTTTACTGCTCATTAGTGTATATGTAA
>NQII01015101.1:0-17558 GCA_002778355.1 Clitarchus hookeri | reverse complement strand
GGCATATACATAACTACAACATTAGTAAGTAACCATTTTAAAGATACACAAAACCCTTAGTTACTTTGTGAATCCAACACTGACATATCTAAACTCATACTCATAAATTTATTTTGGATAAAAATGCATGTGCCACCACCTCAACTAACACTTCTACAAGAATTGTAGGTGATATAATAACCCTGAAAATGGCAAAAGTCAAAATAACAATTCTTTAGCCAATGTTCGGTAAGGCAGACAATGCTACATTAAAAACAAATGAGCACATTTTCAATACCATGTTTCTCATTGTTAAGCTGCATATATTCTGGTGAAAAATTGAAACATCTTGTGATTGTACTGCATTGTGAGACACCCCTTGCCTAAGGTACAATGCAAATCAATAATATCTACATCATAGTCAGTTTAGGGGTCATTNATCAATAATATCTACATCATAGTCAGTTTAGAGGTCATTGACGAGTTTCCCTGCGCTTGTGACTGATGCCAACTCAACGCCAATGGTTCAGTTACGTTTACAATAGATTTACACATGTTAGCAATACATGGATGTGTAACTAATTTTCAGATTTCAGTGACGAGATAGGGCTTTACCTCTGCAATTTAGGTGAAGACCGTGTTGAGTATAATTTTCACGAAGAATGTTGTTAACACCAACAACAAATACATTACCAAATAGCTACACAGTTTGCCAATTTTTTATTTGCCTTTTTTATTTTTACGTTGATACAAAAATCTTTACCGATATTGTGCCTGTGAGGTAAATTTACAACCATAGTATTGGTATAACTCAACTGAGCCAAATGTTTCCCCAAAGTATATGTTACACGACTACCTTAATTTTTTGCTACATCATTAGCTCCCCCCATTTTTATAACAGTGTCCTTGTCATTGAGATGAGCACTTGGTTTTTTGAGATCTTCAGCAACAACATGGAGAGGAGCACTGGGCTTTACCACTGCGGTTGCTGAGCAATTGTCGAAACTGTTTAAAATTGCCCCTGCCAAGCCTCTTCCATGACTGCCAGAACATATTAGAACTTCCGTCCCTTACCTTGCGAGAGGCGAGCTTTTTTCTACCCTGCAATGAAATGCGATAACGTGGCTACCGTTAATAGTTTCGCTGTTGCAATTATGTTCGTAGTAATATAATAGCTCACATATTTTTTTAATGATATCCACACGCTATCTACATTTGAAATAACACTTTAGGAGTGGACAAAGGAGGAGACCAGGGCGTGACAAGAACGCATTCAAATAATCGCCATCAACCAGCGACACGCGGGTTCTACCAAGAAGCGTGATTCCATCACTGTCAAGATTATCTGGCACGTCCCCCTTTTCACTAGGTGTCGTCCCTTTTAACCCGCTTCACCCTGGCTATGCGTGACGACGCTGGGTCGCACGCAACTTCTTCCCTGCTCACAGAAACAAGTCGATGTACACGAACACTTCTACTTTCTATCCTATCAGGTTCAGTGCCCATTAAATACAAAACTGCAGAAAAACTTTTAACTAATTTATTCGGACTTTCGCAGAATAGTTATTTTGCGAATAACACAAAAATGTTTTGTGGTGATTGATAAACGTGATTTTGAAATGGCCGTCCTTTTTAGTTTTAAATGTGACACGTTCAGTTATGAAACTGGGCACTGAAAAATTGTTCCAAATGAGTTACATTTGCGAACCGGAGGAAGGTGCTTCATTGGAACCACTGGAACCTCACTATTATAACTGTTACTGAATTTCACTAGTTTAACGGAGATTTTTGCTGATTTCTAATTTTTCATTGTCACTGGTTCACCGCGTGCTCGCCAATAAATAGCACATTATCTTAACTCTCAGAAAGTAGCATCTTACTCTCTGAAATAAGTGATACCTTATAATGCAATTTTTGTGTATTTTTTTTTAAATTCAGCGTTGTTAAAAACTATTTATTTACATTCGAAGGGCACTCGTATTTAATCAATGCAATAAATATTTATATTTTAATTTCACTTCACATTGAGATTGCTTTCTGAAAACCTTGTGATGTTTATTTCTTATAGTGTGTAGACAGTGTTAACGCAAGAAATTTGCATGTTCGTTTTTAAAAATAGAAACCGACAGTCACAGAATTTTCGAGCAGACTCGCGTTTTCTCCCGCCATAAGTACTACGCAGCGCTGGTTAGACGCTTCGTTCTGAAATGCAAGAATGGCCTGAATTTCTGCTTGTTAAAGGCATAGGATGTATGGCGATCTCGTTGATATCGTGGCGTATTAATCCTGCTATCCAGCAGAAAACGTGTCTTAACCATTGCCAAGTAGCAGAAAACGCATTTTGAAGGTTTTTTTTTCAAGTAGATGCGTGAGAAGAGATTTGTAGTTTTTTCTGTTGATAAGTGACATGAGTTCTCGTTTTATTTTGGTAGAGACTCAGAGAAGTGTTGAAATTCCTATTGATATGCTGTATTCCAAAGTGTTAAGATAACTTAACAACTGTATGTTCGAATACATAGACCACGAACAAGGGGGTGACATTTCAGATGCAAAACCATTCTCTCAAAACTTTATAAACTTTTTTTTTGTCAAACAGTGTATTTATATTGTCATTTCTAACATTTGATATAAGTTTCACGGAAATTTATCCATAAATGTAGTTTTAGCGCCATCTAACAACACAGCACTTTTCGCCAAAGAAATTCCTAGTGCGTATATCAATTTTACCATTCATTGTTTGAATGTCTGCGTAATTAGTTTCGTAATTTCATCAGAATACTAGCCATAACCCAGCCGATTACACGGTGTTCCATCACCATTTGGTTTTCCTGTTTAATTCAGAACTACATAACCACAGATTTAACAACACAGGTCTCCCCAACCACGGTTTGCAAAATCTAGAAAAATATTAAGTAAACGGCTAAACGAAAATGCACGGATATATGGCATAGTGTTAATTGCACAAGATAAATGTCATACTTAAAGAATCAGGCTGTTTCGTTGCCTTAATTTTTTTTAAAATCATATAAAAGAGTAGTGAATCTTGGCTAACAGGCTTCAGGAATACAAATTAATTAAATAATGCACGCGACGACTGTAGCACAAATGATTGCGACACAATAGAGTTACGTTGATACGATGCACAATATCACAAATTCAAATGCTTTTCATGATTTAAATTTCTATTGCTGACTTCCTTTAGCGAAATGTACACTTCACACATTAAAAATCGTCAACAAATGAAGTGCAACATTAGCTTTCTCGGGGCCAGGCATTGCATCGATTGTCAAATAACATGAACGTGTCCATACAACAGTGATATAATATGCGTGTGCGTTAATCTTTTATGGGATCTTGAGTACGCAAGTGGGAATACGCTACCCAAATATCAGAGGTTGTTAACAGAAAAAAAAGCGTTCGATATATTGATTTGCCATCCAGACAATTTATTGATAATAAACAATAGTCAAGTAATTTAATATCGATTAATTTAAAAATTCACCTTGAATACAAAGCAAAGACATGGCATTGTTTTGATAATTATTTACCAAATTAACTGACACTATGCTTGTCAATGTTAAACTTCAATTATATGCATATATGAGTAGGGATTCTTTTAATCCTAGTTTCAGGAGTTATGACCCAACTGCGATCCATTCACAGGCGGCGGGTTGGTCTTGGCTTCGGTATCCACAAATAATGAACATTATCACTTGCGACTAAAATAACTTTGTCCATCAGTAATTCAGGTCCTTGTGAGTCAGGTTGCTGTGAGCATACAAAGCGCGCGCCTGGCAGTCGTAAAACTCGCACATGCCGATGCAAACCCTCACGTGGGCTTGCACGTGGGAGGCCGAATCTTTAATTGTCACACTTTCTAGCAGTATTTCGTGACCAGAATTATTACTTTACTTCACCGCGATAGAGGTTCCAACTGCAACCTACGTTTCCGCTGCCCTTAAGCCCGTTATACAGTGCGCGGATACGTAAGAAAACGCAGTGCGGTATTTACGCCGTAAATAACCTTCTACTTTACCTCATTCGTTACAGTATGCCGTCTGAATTTTGCGTATACTTATCGTTTTAATTTCGTTACTTAATTTCATTACATAGATTTGGCTAATTTATAAAAATACTTTAGTCTATAACTTTGTAAAACATACGTTGTCATGTCGCCCCATTTTCTGGGTCTGTCTGAGAACTTTCTATCGCCATAGATCTTCATTATAACGAGCACCAATCTACGTCACAACCAAACTACGACTTCGATTGTGTTCGCTTCGCTACCAGATGTACGAAGGGCTAGTGCACCACGAATGCAAATTACCGTTTGTTTCGTTCGAGACACGCAGCGCCAGTGCAAGCTATCGAAATGCTAGTTTGTTTACATGATGCGAGAGTAAACGAAGTTAAAGTCACGTCACACAGTACATTATTCTGGTATTATATATTTTAATGCAACTTAACGTATTACCTTACAGCAGAAGTAACAATATTAATTACAACACCAACGGGCTTTCTCACAGAAATCACAAAATATCCGTTGTCTCTCTTAGTGTATTAAAGTATTTGGAAAATTTATGAATATATTGTTGTAAGTGTGGTTAAATTTTTAAAATAGGCCAATGTATGGTTATAAAACAGAGCGTACAGTACAATTGCGTAATTAATACATGGTGATAACTGAGGTTAAGTGATTAAAATCAAGTGCTGAAATTACTGCACGTTACTTTGCGATATATATATACCACACGCGAATCGATACATACACAACCATGAACTAACAAATTAAACAATTTTTACAAACACAGGATATTTGGTTTTATAAAAAGTTGCGTTTTAATAGTTGTTTGTAATTTCATATTCCTACAAAATTTTATAGCAAACTCTTTGGTGGTTAAAACTCCTAACTCTTCGGTGTCCATATATCTGTGTACCCAATTGGAAACTACTGCGAGTATTTCGTTTAATGGTATTCGTTTTCGTTACCACCGTATTTTACAAGAAAACGAGGGCATGAATTGGAAGTGGCTGTTATAATTTTAGTTTTAATAAATAAACGTGCATGGCTTGACAGTACTAGGCCCTATTTTTACATGATTAATAGTGTAAACATTAAAAGTGAATCGTTTTGGAATAATACATATATGTATTAAGTAGACCAGATACTTACTTTCAAAATGGCGGTTATATAAACATTTTAAATTATTATTTTATGGCTACTAAACCATATAACCAAACTGGTAGGTATGGTTGATCGTTTCCCGAGATTGACATAAAAATTTATTTATTCATGTGAAGCTAGCTATCTTACAAAATGACAAAATAGGCTTTGTGTAGACGCATTTGAAAACATTTTAAACACAACAGTATAAATAATTTATACTTATTAGTATGCTATATCTTTAAAACATTTGAACCAAATTCAACAAAAGTTTGCATGCTAACAGTATCCATTAGATAAATCAAATAGAAAAAACAGGTTGGTAATTTTTAAAGATTGAACCACATGAAAAATAAAGTTTTTATATCATATCTCGCGAAACAATTAACTTATTGGCACTAAATTCAGGCGACATGTTATATATATTATTGTAGTAATTTATATTACTTAAGGGGGAAGTCACATATTTTCACAATAACAACCATGTAAATATTTTATGTTAGGGTGCCATATGCCTGAAACAATTTAAAACAATCTGTATATTCTGGCAGTATCTATGAAAAACATGGCATGTGCTTAACGTAACCTTTTTATACAACATTTATTGAAAACCATGTAAAAATATATTTAACCCCCCCCCTTTTTTTTTTTTTCAATATTTCTAGGACTAACCAACCATTTTCCCCACCGAATTACTGCAGGCGTAAGTAACTCATGGGAAACACATATTTGATGCAGCGTGCGTTTTCCTTATGTAGGAATCTTCATCCTCTTTGTGAATTCACGGGAATATGACACTTTAAGAGCAGGTAAGTTAATTTAGTGAAAGCCCGTGCATTTGTTTTACATCTAACTTCATCTACTTGTTGGTCTTATAAAATAACGAAAATATTTTTTTTTATCATTATGCATTATTGCCTAGTCGCATTCAGAATATTGCGAGTGCAGTCTCCACTCAGGGTGTTTATGCTTGAGTGGTTTTCCATCTCCGTTGTACGTAAATCAAATACCAGTGCAGCTTCACAAATGTTTTTCCATTATGCATTAATTGTGTGGTTAAATTAATGTATTAAAAGTACAAGATTATTTTATAAAATTTGCACATTTTCTGTCATGTTTTTTGTAAGTACTCGCTGTGATTTTCTTAATTTTCACTACGAAAGCGATTAAAAAGAAAAAACAGAATTACCACTACTAACCCAAAGTAAACACTATGCCTGCCAACACCTCGGACAGGACTGATATTTATCAAACCAAAGGTATTTTTGAAAACACAAATTTCGTGCGAGATAGGAAACACTTTTAACTTCACTGACTTTTCTGCATAAGAAACCCTGAAATTTTCGTATCGTAGAATACGTAAAATTCGTCCCGATTCATCCGCTCGTTCGTTTAACGTGCCCCATGTCCGTTTTCTCAGCGCAGGGTATACTATAAAATAAGGGCATGACAAATCCAGTGTATACTCACGCGTATATTATCGACTACAGCACCGCCTATGACTGGCGTGCAACATACTGTATTACGGAGTTACGATTTGGGGTAACTCTGCTGAATCCGAAACGTTGTGTACAACGAGAACTTTAAGCCGATCCACATTGAAAAGCAAATATATCATCTACAGTATCAGAGTTGTAAAATTAACAAAGGTAGCATCAATTCATTATTGTCTGGAAACTTTTTAATTTCGGGAAGCAAAATTATATGTTATTAAACCCTTTCTAACTAAAATCTAGACTTATTGCAGCCAAAACGGAACGTATACTAACATACTATGGCTATAGAGATGTCAGGCTTAGAAATAACATAACAACAGTATACCAAAGTGTGTACTGTAAGAATATAAAACTTACCCACGTTTCTAATTGAAAAATCTATTTTTATAATGTGAAGTCACAAGTCATGGTTAATAATTGACAAAAAATTATGAAACAGTAAAAGTCCATAACATTGTTGCCATTTCGCTTTCACGCAAACTTGACAAGGCTGGATTCGTCCCGGGTAAGGTACGTGTGTAGGTATTTGTAATAGGTGCCGCACTAGTGATGAATGTGTTTCTGGTTTCGTCTTATACGATATTGCTGTCTGCGATACATCAACGCCTACCTTCAATCTAAGCTTTTAAGAAAGGCATCAACATTTATTTCATACATATATGTTTAGATGAAAGTAGGCTCGTTAGTAATATCGGTAACTTATTGTAATTTCTCCCAATACCAGTAGTCTTGCTATGAGTATATTTCAAAATGAATTTTTCAGGGGTTAATAATGTTCATGTTTCGAAAAACTGCAGAGGTTCACTTACATTAAACACCACAAAAATTAATTTATAATTTATAACAGCCCACAATCCACACATAGGCAAATAACATATACATATTTACGTATACATTCGTATACGCTTGAGCATACGCGCTCCTACAATCATATTAGTCATGTACACATGTGCACATATGCAGACCTACACATGCCCATACAAGCACATATACCTGTATCCATATGGTAAGATACACATAGGTACATATCTATATGCTATACGTATAATACCAGTAACTTGCACCGATCGACAGTAGATTAAAGATCCCGTAGTTTCTGGAAGGATAGGCTAATGCAATCACGCGAATATCTTTCTGCAGCGGATTGGATAATGTAGCCACTAACCAATCATTTTGCGACGCAGTTACTGTAAGATTGGGGACATATTTCTGTGGAAAGTGTTTCTAGCCATGATCAGTGTATTCTGCTTCAAATACTGCGACTGATATANTTGGGGACATATTTCTGTGGAAAGTGTTTCTAGCCATGATCAGTGTATTCTGCTTCAAATACTGCGACTGATATAGTGACACTTCATGCAGCACTGTCCATTTATCGAAAATATCCATCAGAATATACATCACCCGTAATTTGCTTCGCCTTTCTCTACCCCACTGTCCTATAATTTCTTAAACTGCTTCAGTTAAGTTGCAACTACTCCTCAACCAATTGCTCATCCAACTTATCTTTCGTAAACTCTGAAACACGTTTCTCCTTTCCTTTAATCGGTCTAGTGCATCTCCATTCCTTTCTTTGCCTATCCGCCTCATTATTCCCATCATTTTCAATGTCCACAAATGTACTTGGTGCCTTCTAACCATCTATAATTAATGAACAAATTTATTTTCCCTGTGATAACAGTACTCCGTGCATTGTAACTCAGACCTAGTGTGATTCTCCTTTTACAAAGCAATATGTTTTCCTATTTTGCTTTGAAAAGAAAGATAAATTAAATCACCCCTATTTTATGCGTCTGTTCCCTTCGCCCCGCCCCTTTTCCATAAGTTTCCTCCCTTGCACCAAATTTCAATATTATTACCTGATAATGACAACTGGCTACTTTAGTTTCCAACCATAATATATTATTTAATTATAAATTACATATATAATAAAATTGTATGCATATTCGATACAATTTCTAAAATGATATATTCAGTATTTTTAGTGGCATCGGTGAGGGACAGCCAACTGTTCGAGTGTCAAACTGTTCGAGTGTCCAACTGTAAGAGCTTCTATGACAACCTGTTGTGTGTAGGGATGGCAGTCATCCCTACTCAAGTATTTCTGTAAAATTTATCCCTCCTTTCCCGTCTGGCCCAACGAATCACAGAAGAGCACGAGAATGAAGATGTTTTCTTTCTTCTGAGACTGATGACCAAATGTTCGAGTATCCAACTGTTCGAGTGTCCAACTGTTCGAGTCTGAAGGGGTGGCAGCTATCCCCACTATAGCATCACTGCAAATTGTAACATCTCCTTTCGCCTCTCAGTCGTCAATCGACCGATCATAGAAGAGTGGCTTGAGTACCCAACTGTTCAAGCATTAAAACTGTTCAAATGACCAACAGTTCGAGAGACCGACTGATCGAGGGACAAATTTTTCGAGTGACCAACTATTCAAGGGACCAACTGTTCGAGTGTCAAACTGTTCGAGTGTCAAACTGTTCGAGTGTTCAACTGTTCGAGGATTCAACTGTTCTTGTCTAGAAGTAAAGCAGTTGTGGCTGCAATTATTTAGATTGCAGTTGAAAGTATTATAATATATACCCACTGATAATGTTTTTACAATACCTTTCTTGGGCTAAATGATGAAAATTAATGTCAATTTTTAAATTCTAACTAATTTTTTTATTAGCTGGTAGAAGGAAAGGTATTGTGTTCAATACAAAATGGTCCCCATTTCCCTTCTGAGGCAACGCCCAATCCGTGGATACTTGGCTGGCTGAACTGATGAGCGAGGTGGGGCAATCCTCTCTATCTGCTTTTTCCCCTCTGGCCACCTAAATGGTTACCCCATCCATGCTACTGCCAGAAGTGTATAACGTATTAAATGATTAAATGCAGACATACATGAGCATGTCTATGGACATTAGAGTAGTTTGGTCTGGCCAGCCACCGGTCATAAACGACTAGTTATGATGTATCGCCTATGTCCTCGTATACCATATGTGGCATAATATTTGTTGGTAAAAATAATTCAACTATCTTCTATTCACGAACAAGTTATATTAAATATTTACATTTTTGAATTGTATCACAAGTCGATATCTAATTAGAGTAGCTTTACATGTCAGACTATTTATTTTTTCAGGAGTAACGATTTAGCTTGAACAAATTAAAAAAACTGGTACACCTGCCTAATATCGTGTAGGGCCCCCGCGAGCACGCAGAAGTGCCGCAAGACGACGTGGCATGGACTCGACTAATGTCTGTAGGTATGCAGGAGGCAATTCTCGCCATGAATCCTGCATGGCAGTCCACAAATCCATAGGAGTGCGAGGCGGTGGAGATCTCTTTTGAACATCACGTTGCAAGGCATCCCAGATATGTTCAATAATGTTCATGTCTGGTGATTTAGGTGGCCAATGGAAGTGTCTAAAGTCAGAATAGTGTTCCTGGAGCCGCTCGGTAGCAACTCTCGACGTGTGGGGTGTCGCATTGTCCTGCTGGAATTGTCCCCGTCCGTCGGAATGCACAATGGACATGAATGGGTGCAGCTGATCGGACAGGATGCTTACGTATCTGTCACCGCTCAGAGTCGTATCTAGACGTATCAGGGGTCCCATTTCACCTCAACTACACACGCCCCATACCACTACAGAGCTTCCACCAGCTTGATCAGTCCCATGTTGACATGTAGGGTCCATGGATTCATGAGGATGTCTCCATACCGGTACACGTCCATCCGCCCGATACGATTGGAAACGAGACTCGTCAAACCAAGCAACGTGTTTCCAGTCATCAACAGTCCAATGGCGTTGTTGGTGGGTCCAGGTGAGACGTAAAGCTTTGTGTCGTGCAGTCAACAACGGTACACGGGTGGGGCCTTCGGCTCCGAAAGCCCATATAAATAATCGTCCGTTGAATAGTTCGCACGCTGGCACTTGTTAATGCCCCAGCATTGAAATCTGCGCCAACTTGAGAAAGGGTTGCACATCTGTCACGTTTAATGATTCTCGTCAGTCGTCGTTTGTCCCGTTCGTTAACGATCTTTTTCCGGCCGCAGCGATGTCGAAGATTTGATGTTTTACCGGATTCCCGATATTCACGGTACACTCGTGAAATGGTCGTACGCAAAAATAGGATTTTATCGCTACCTCGGAGATGCTATATCCCATCTCTCGTGCACCGACTATAACATCACGTTCAAACTCACTTAAATCTTGATAACCTGCCACTGTAGCAGCAGTAACTGATCTAGCAACTTTGCCAGACTCTTGTTCTCTGTTATAGGCGCTGCCTACCGCATCGCGTTACTCTGATTGGTTTTATACCTCTGTTATTTGCATACGCACGCCTATAACAGTTTTTCTGCCTCTCCAGTGTATGTATTTCAACTCTGAATTGGCAACAACTGGTCGCTGTGTTGGTTGGTTAGGGGGCGGGCGGTAGGTCGCCATAGTTGCTTGCCTAACGTGGTGGGTAGGGTTTGATTCTTATGTCGGTCATGATAGTTTGCCATGGCCTGAAATATAATGTACTGTAAGCCCTCATCGTAATAGCACTCCAGTATAAAATTTAATTTATTAAGTCTCAGTTTATTAAATAGAAATCAATTTCCTGAAATGATTATGTTTCGCAAAAAACTGCTTATACATTTTGTTTGCAAAATCGAATATATGGCCAAGTGTAGTAACTCATGGCATTATGCTAAACTTCAAATCATATTGTCATATTGTGTTCGTGGTGGTGTAGTGGTCAGACTATTCGCCTCTCACCAAGGCGAACCGTGTTCGAATTTCCAGCGGGGTCACGCCAGGATTTTCGCATGGGGGAATCGTGCCGGACGATGCCACTTGTCGGTGAGTTTTCTCAGGGAGATCCTGTTTTCCCCGACCCTTCATTGCAGCGCTGCTCCATACTCGCCTCGCTTCACCACCATCGGCTCTCAAGACCTCTTCACTCACTCACAATTCAAGTCATATTTCCCCCCTTATTCTATAGGCTTAGTGTAAGCTAATGTAAGATTTAACCAATTAATATCAATATTAAAACCCGCATTTCGAATAGGAACCTAATTTCCTGCATTGTTTTAGCATAAAACTATGCTGAAAAGTACAGCATTTATAAGTAATTATCATTATCTTTTAATAAAAAAAATAATTGTATATTCATTAAATTCAGTTAGCATTTTTCTAGGGCTGACATAAGTGCACTCAAGTTAAAAGCCAAATACCATTGTTTGAATTTAAGTGACATAGTTTAAATAATAAGTTGTGATGTGTTCACATCAGTAAAAGCACAGAGTGTTTTAGGACCCTATTGCTAAATATTTTATAGCATCAAAGTAATTAACGCACCGCACAAACGCCCTTTTATTGGCCCTAAAATATGACAGCTAAAAGTGGTAAAATTTACCGTATAAGTAGACACGTAAAAAATTCGCGAGTTCAATGGCCTGTACTCCACAGTCGTGTGTAAAAATCATGCAAATATCAGTGTTCATTGGTTACTTGTTGTCTCAGTAGATGAAGATGATTGGGTCTACATTTTATGTGTTTATTATTGGCTCAGAGCTGTCCAGGGAGTGTCAGATAACGGGTGGACTTAGAGGATTCATTATTATACTTTTCTTTGAAAATAAAGCCGTATGAGAACATCTTTCTATCAGTATATATGATTGGCGTGTGAACATGTGTGCATGGTATGTCAACCCTGGTTTTATTAACTTTACTCTCGTTCAACCTATTTCAGTGAAAATTCATTTTAAAAGTTACATAGAATTGTCGTCTTGCAACTCCTCTGCAGTAGGCCGAAAGTAGTGAACAAACACTAACACGTAACATAGTACTGACATAGTCCACACTAACGGAAAATATACATTCAATGGGAAACTTAATATATCCAGTTTATTCGTTGATTTTATACAAATATTATGTTGAAGTTACATTGATGAATTCAAGTATAAAGGATATTATAATTCTATTAAAAATAATCTTTCTGTATGAATTTTTGCTATTAGAAACATTTTAGTGACGTGACAAATAGTTTTAAGATATGGTACACTTTAGCCTCGTTATTAAATATTATGAAATGGTTATATTACTAATTATAAATTGAAGGTAACAAATTCATTAATAAATTATATTTATATCTGTAATGCAAATAGTAATATATTATTATACGCTAATAAATGCAAAATAAAAACCTCTATAGCGAATATCACATCTACTAAAAAAAATGTAACACATTTTGTACGTTTAATTGTGGAGTTAACGACTTCATTAAAATAACAAGAAGTTACTGATAACTAATGAGCCTACATTCCTCTACACAGGTGCAAATAAATTGTAGTGAATTTCTCAAAAGTATAGATGGTAGGTATTCGTTGACGTCTTATTGACAGCAATATCATTAGAAATGAAACCAGACACATGTCAAACAGTATCCATACAATTAAAATACATGAGTGATTTACACAAGATTCTAATTCAGAAATACTCGTAAAATTAAGATATCTTGCAGTCAACTGCATCACAGAGGTAGGATTCAGAGTATCAACTGCGGATGTAATCAATCTAATGATTTGAATGGTAGGGTTCACTCACCTGAAATATTTACACAGCCATCATTTTGAACATAAGTGTGAGAGCAACTAAAAACACATAAGTTTACATCGCCTACCATAACGCTACTTGTGTGAAAAACTTGATGGAAACCGGTTGATTGGTCTCCGGGATATGGCATAAAAACCCTATTTTCTTAAATGGGGCTATCTGATAAAATTACTTAAAACGAGGCTCTACATGATGTTTGTAATAGATAATGTCCGCATAAAAAGTTTGATTGAAATTGTTAAATTGTTAAATAGATATGCCAAACATATCAAAATATTTATATGGCCGCCATTTTGAAAATCAGTAACAGACCCCATTTAAATCATGCAACTTTACATGGCCGTCTGTATGTGTGCAAAAGTTTATGCTAATTAGTTTAACTATTCAGGAAATATGGGAAAATGTTCAATTTACAAACCTTAAACTATTTCAGAAAAAAATTTTCTGCAAAATAGTATTTCTGTATGCATAAATTATGGTTCTTTTAAATATTGTTTGCATACAAAATTTGGTTGAATTTTGTTGAAACATTTCATAGATATAACAAATTAATATAAATAATTAATATAACCTCCATTAAAACATGATTGCCGCACATAACACATGTAATTTAAATGCCCTACTAAAGAAATACTTATGCGAAATTTTTGTATCAATCGGCTGATTTATCCTCGAGATATTGCATAAAATCTCAATTGTACATGTGACGATCTTCATAAATGGAGAACAAAAAGTTTACTGTGTGTTTTAGCACGTTCCATAATTGTAATAGGTACAGTATACAAAGTTAAATTTAAATCGGTTATCTAGTTTCTTAGATATAGCAAACTAAGCTCAAATTTTGTACAGGCGCCATTCAGTAAATAAGAGACCTACTCACTTAAAATATATAAATTAATATGGCCTATCACAGTACAATTTCTTAGCTAAATTTGAAAAAAAAACCAGTTCATTGTTTCCTGAGATACGGCATAAATCTGTATTTTTTCCTCTGGAGCTAGTTTACAAAATGGCGGATAAATGATGCTTTACATAGAAAAATTTTGATGGATCTAATTTATACTGTCAGTATACAACGTTTAGTTGAAATTTGTTTAGTAATTTCGTAGATAAAAAATTCCACACTTAAATGTTTATATGGCCGCCATTTTGAAAATATAAGTGTCTGACTTATTTAAAACATCTCAGTTAACATTACCNAAATGTTTATATGGCCGCCATTTTGAAAATATAAGTGTCTGACTTATTTAAAACATCTCAGTTAACATTACCTACTCCAGTACTCCTTGTTTGCCATATTGGTAGGAATGGGTCAATTTTTCCCCGAGATATTACACAAAAACGTTATTAATTCATATATCGGTATTTTAAAAAATGGCGGGTAAAAGTGGTTTTGTTTGGCTTATGCTATGCTTGTAATAGTTACTGTTAGCGTACAAAATTTGGTTGAAATTGGTCAAACGGTATGATAGTTATCAAATAATCCTAAAATATTTTATAGCGGCCATTTTGAAAATAAGGGACTAATAAATTTTAATAACTCATATTTATCTGGCCTACCATAGTATTACTTATGTGCTAAATTTGGCGAAAATTGGTTCAGTAGTTTTTGAGACTTCATGTAAAAGCTTTATTTTTAATGTGGTGCTATCTTCCAAAATGGCGAACAAAAATGACTCCGTGAAGACACATTTGATGTTTGTTTTATATACTTCCAGCAAAAAAAGTTAAGTTGGAATTAATGATATGGTTTCGAAAATATAGCATACTATGCTAAAATAGCTACATGGCCGCCATTTTGAAAATAAGAGTCTTACATTCTTGAAACGTAAGGAGAGGAAACGCCTTCATTTCTGATCTTTCCTATGATTCGTCAAGTAAAAAGGGGAAAGGAGGTATAATATTTTACAGCAGTGCCTGGGTGGGGATAACTGCCGGGGTGGCAGTTATCCCCACCCAAGCACTGATATCAGACACGAAGAGTTGGTCATAAAAGCTCTCTCAGTTGAACACTCGAACAGATNTATCCCCACCCAAGCACTGATATCAGACACGAAGAGTTGGTCATAAAAGCTCTCTCAGTTGAACACTCGAACAGATGGAAGTCACCCGTATCGGCCATATCTCTGGGTCATTAAACTGTTCTAAAAGAAAACCAAGTGACCGATCTAATTCAAACTTTTTATAATTGCAATGTCTAATGAGAGTATGAAATATAATATTGAACAGTGTCTTCCACCCGCCATCGTAGGCGATAGTGTTAGCTGAAAATTTGCCTTATATTGCATTTTTTTTTTATATTAGGAAATCTTGAAAGTAGTATTTCTAAATTCGAGTTGTTTAACAGTCTAGTCTTGTTAGCTAAGTAATTATTGTATATAAACTGGTGAGCCTTTTACTTTTGATGAGTTGTATTAATTGTATATCTAGAAATATTTCTTTGTAATCAAATATTTATGTTTTTTAATTAAAGTCTACATATAAGTTCCATGGAATTAAACATTTTTTTTTTAGTTTTTAAGTAAAGTTATTAAAATAATTTTTGCTTTTGTGTTCGTCGTATTTACACATTTGCTGTTTTACTATTGCTATGAGTTTTTATGTCCAATACATACAAATATACACTTCAGAATTCTTAGTTAAAAAATGGTTTACAAACTAGCAGTTCTGTTTTTAAATAATTGATTTAATATACCTTTTTTTTTTTTTTTACATTTATTGCATTACTGTGATATTAAGTCACAGTTATTTGCATGGATCATCTACTGGAAATATGCTACGGTGATTATAAATGTATGGCCATTTTTTTAAATCTTCCTTCTGCTTAACTAGTGTTTAAATCACAAACCTTTCTATATATGCCTCCGAGAATCTCGTCAAATTATTTACTTGAAACTATGAATAGTGATCAGGAGGAGGCAGATTAGGTATAAAGATAACTCGCTGTTTTCTTTTTGTTTGCGCAGTGAATGTTAAATATGTGACACATTCTCTGTGATCCACTTCGTCTTTTTAATATTAACGGCTCTCAAGACCTCGCTGTTAAGAGCCACCAAGATCTCGTCACTCATGTTTTTGCATCATACCCTGGAAACTGGCTCATGTCTTGTCAGAAAAATATCAAAATCGGTTGATTAAAACAGTAAGGCGTACCTCTGTGTTATTTTGGTGTTCCAAAAATGCCCGTGCTNAAAATATCAAAATCGGTTGATTAAAACAGTAAGGCGTACCTCTGTGTTATTTTGGTGTTCCAAAAATGCCCGTGCTTTATTGCAGAACTTATTGTCCGTAACGTGACTATATAATAATTACAGTAAACAGAGTCAGAGGCATTTTCTAAAATTTCGAAGTACATACTCACGTAGTCCTAGCTATATGGCTTTTGCAGTAATGTTGGCAAAAACTATAGAATGCCGGGAACATACAAAAGGCTTACTGCGCTATCTAACCCAAACTGAAAAGAAGTGTGAAAATTCACTGCGCCAGATTTTTTACACTAAACAGAACATTATTTGTATAACCACAAGGACTTTCGTGATTACAAAATAAATGACTCTTTTTTTGCAAACACGCAAAAATTATCTTATTACACTAAAATTTGGACTGTGAATTTCCTCAAATTATTTCGTAGCTGTCACAAAACGTTTTATTGAATGCATGATCCCTCTGACCTTGAGAATGGTTTTGTAACAAGTAATCTTCTTGTACGCTTGTGACAAGTGTTCTTATATACAGCGGAATGTCTGTGATAAGCGTGCTAGAATGCGTGTGAAGTTTTGTGACAGGTATGCTTGGATGCGTAGAGATCTCTGAAAGGTGTACTTGGATGAACTTGCAGGTCCGTGAAAAAAGTGCAAGGATTCTCGTGCACGACAGGAGTGTTTGGATATATTTTAATGTACGTGACAAATGTTACAAATAAATATCTTTAAAACGTTTGTTGGATGCATGTGATGATCTCGGACACGTGTGCTTTGGTACATGAAGGCATGTGACAGGTGTGCTCGTGCGCATGTGTACGTCTGCGAAAAAAAATTGTAGGTTATTGGTTGCTTGTGAAGTCCTGTGGCAGGTGTGACTGGATATACGCGAATGTCTGCGACAAGCTATGATGCATATGAAGGTCCTTGAATAGAGTGTTTGTATAAGAAAAGTATGTGACATGTGTGCTAACATGCATTTGGAGGCCCATGACAGGTGTGTTTGTGTAAATAAGAAGGTATGTAAAATGTCGGCTAGGATGCATGCGAATGTCCGTGACAGGTGTTCTTGTATGCATACAAAGGTCTGTAACAGGGGTGCGTGTAAAGGTCGGTGACAGGT
>NQII01015100.1:18289-29956 GCA_002778355.1 Clitarchus hookeri | reverse complement strand
TAATCGAATAACTTGAAAGCAACATGTTTTTGCATCTGTGAATACTAACCATTTTAGTAACGGCAATATAAAAATTTTACCTGTGTTGCAACAAAGCTTTACAGTACGTTTCCTTGAAAATGATCTCTTCATCTTTCGTAGACTTACTGTNTTTTACCTGTGTTGCAACAAAGCTTTACAGTACGTTTCCTTGAAAATGATCTCTTCATCTTTCGTAGACTTACTGTCAGATTAACACAGAATATTACAGACACAGCAGTCAGTGCCTCCTTTGAGCTTGCTTTAGGTCAAACGTACCCAATAACAGACACCGCACTAGTGACTGACACTATCACATTAAATTTATCAAATAAGTTTTAAACGTTCAGTATGAAGCTCAGAAGCAAGCGCTAGTGCAGAAGTGCACACTAAGACAGAGCATGCACGACAGTGTAAACATGTCAAGATAGTAATAAATAAGTTCTACAGCGTTAGGAAGTAATGTGGCAATATCTAGGCAATGTCATGACCACGTATCTTACGGAGTAGAGTTTTGAAGGTAATCCGTATTATTCAGTTTAATCAAGTATGTATAAAATCAAGCTTCCCGGCTAACTTATATACCTAAAAACCAATTTAAGGATTTTTTAATCAGCCCCAAGGTGGTGAAAATGGGTAAAAATGTGTTTTCGAGGACTAACAACTCATTAACTTTATGACATATCGTAATGCTCATGGCGTTAAAAGGTTGCCTATTTCGATATCTAAAAAACGATTTCATGATCTTTTTAAATTCAACCCCTAAGGGCGAGGAAAGTAAAATGTGTTTTAGAGGACTCCTCAATAGCTCGTTAACCCCATTCAAATATAGTTATACTCTTTGCTTGAGAAAGCTACCTACTGCCATGGACAAAAGTATTCACACTACTCTCCTTTACAAATTGCAAATGTTTTATGCAAAAGTAAACTGATTTATGGAGAGAGACATGGCTATAGCAATTACATTTCATTGCAAAGCGAAAAATTAAACTTCGCTATAACTGGCCTTTTGTAATACGTATACTACCCAAACGTAAGGAGTATCCTTAGTCAACATGGTTTATGGCCGGTCATAAGTATACAGATTATTATCTAGCGACATAAAAATAACAAGGGCTTCATAAATTAAGGAAAAACCTGGTCGTACTCATATACTTACTACCAGAAATAAAATTTTACCATTTAGACTCACAACGAAAAAGCCTCTCGGTAACATACTCAGAATTATCAGCACACGTGCAGACACAATTCGGGAAACAGGTCTCTTCAAGTACTACCCGTAAGTTTTCCAACTGATAAGGACAGAGCCAGAAGCGATATATCGGTGAAGCGAACGAAAAGAAGAGATTAGCATTTGCTTAGGATCGTATAAATAAAGGTACCGACGTCTGGGACAAAATACCTTTCACATATGAAAGAAAGTTCAAAGTATTACACAATGATAGAATGTGTAGCCCAAGACTGACCTAGGGTCTCGTGACCTTCAAGCTACTGTGAAACATGGTAGTGGAGTGGTATGAGTGTGCATGTTAACCTCAGGAGTAGGGAAACTATAATTTATTGAGGGAACCATGAACAGTTTTGCGTATTTAGACATAATGAAGATACATCTTCGAAAGAGTACTTAAATGTGGTGTCTTGGAAATTATTATTACTTTAAGCAGGACAACGACCCAAAACACACAGCAGAGGTTGTTCGTCTTTGTTCACTCTATCGCATCCTCCACACACTCAGAACCCTATCCCCAACATAGAATCTTTGGAGTGAACTTGAAACAAAAATATTAACATATGATATCACCAGCAAGACAAGGCTATAACAGGTAATTTTGCTCAACTGGAATATCAAAAATGAAATAATCAAATCTCTTGTGCATTCAATACCGAAGAAATTGAGGGTGGTCGTACACAGTATTAATGTATGACACTTTTATTCTTATTTTCGGAAAACTCAATATTGTTTTGTTCCTGTATAATCACTTTTTTCCAGCCTTTACTGCATATGCTGAAACTATATATTAATTTATATTTCTATATGCTGTGTTCTTTCTTACTAATTGACATCTTTCTATGCTTTAAAGAATTTATATTAATTTGACACTAACTGAAATGTCTTATTGTTTTCCTAGTAGTATAAATTTGTGTACTCTTTCCCTCCGAGCTAAATTGCATTACCTCTTATGTATATGAATGTATATAAATGCCTAATAATATATTTTAGGATTTACTGACATTCAGCCCCTAAGAGGGTGGAAAGAGCTAAAATTTGTTTTAGTATAGTTTTCAATAGCTCATCAACCCAATAAGATATCGTTATGCTCTTGGCTTTACAATTTTGCTTAAAACATTTAAGATTTTTGATACTCAACCCTTAAGATGGTGAAAAGTGGTAAAATTGATTTGAGGACTCCTCAATAGCATATTAAACCAATTAAATTTATTTATGTCCCTTACTTTAAAAGGTTGTGTACAAAAAAAACTTAAAAATTAATTTCAGTATTTTTTGGTATTCGGCTATTTACAAGGTGAAAAGTGTGCCAGTTTTTTGGGCTCTCCAGTGTAAGTTTTCATACCACGCGCACCGCTCATTTCATACGAGTTCCCTTTCGAATTGAAGAGACTGCAGTTTTACTATGACTATAAACAAGGCCCATTGACCGTCGCTACAGGTGGCAGGGATACACTCAAAGGCAAGACAGCTTCTCACATAGGCAGCTCTACGTGGCCTGCTCCGGAGTAAGCTCACCTAGCAGCTTGATAATCTACCACCCGAGGGCATAACCGCTAAATTGGTGCACAGAGAAGTTCTTCGATAAAGGAAATTAGTAGCCGCTAAGTGTACAGTATTACACGCGGGTGAAACCGCGCACAGAAATCAGATACTTATAGGATTGGAAAGACATTATAGACCAATACATTTCATCGCGGAAAAATCAGTGTAAAATCCCTACTAGTTCCACGTCAGCTTCCAAAAATAGTTTTATTTTTAAAGGACGAATATTAAATATGACAGGTTAACATTTTTCCATCAGAAAGTTACAATGAAATATTCTTGCATTTGATAGCCATATGCGTATAGAACCGTTATCAACATCGATTGCGCGATCATAAATAATTGTATATTTTTTGGCCTATTACTGGTATTTACCTTAACTTATATTCCAAAAAAAAAATTCGTGCTACCAGAACTTACTTCCCAACTCGTTATAGAGTACTAAATATAAAATAGTGTTCGAATTCACTGCCACATACCAACCATCGTTCACTTGCCTTTGATTTTTCAGTACCCACAATTACCCTGCGTCCTTCACGACGGAATATGTATCAATTCAATCACTCGTCCTCGTTTCACAATCGTTATAACATCCCACGCGCGTGACAATAAATCAATCAATTAAACGTATTTTTTTTTCTGTTTCCTTGGTTAGTGTACCGACAACGATGTCCAGCAAATGGCGGGAAGAAGCGAACGGTAATGTAAAAATGTCATAAACAGCTGAATAATTAAACGCGAAGAGGAAGTCATTCGTGCCCTTGGCTGAATGGGCTATCTTGTGGTTCTTAGGCGTCCTTGGTTTGGATTCGAGCAATGGCAGACACAGTAACGTCACGAATTCCACGAACTTTTTAAAGGGATCGTCCCTCGGGCAGGCGAATTAGAACACACTGTTAGTATCAGATAACGCTAGCAGAATAATGGCCGATATCAACTGAACTGCAGTTTATGTTAGCTTAAAAATAAATGCCACTTATTGGTGAAATATACATATATTCTTGATTACTGCTCGGGGACCCAAATTTTTTTGCAAAACATTTTTATGGCATTGTTTTTTACCTTTCCGTTTAACCTACGCGTGCTATCCAGTTGAACTTTTGATGTTATTTAATTTAAAAGGCTCACATTAAATTTTGTTGCGCACAAGCTAAGTATTCGAGGCACCCAGGACGCAAATATATTTTCAGGTCACAACGGAATTTGTTGGCACTGCTATAAAATTGTTATTTCAACTGCAAAAGAATATTTTGTCAGTGTGTAGTTAATTTTACTGCCGTGGTCAAATAGCACTACTGAAATTACACCGAATGTAAAAGTTTAAACTCAAGCATAACTTATGTGGAACATAGGCTTTCCCTAACTGAATGATCATAATTAACTTAAGACTAAAAATGGCCAACTAACATCTTTCATGCACATTTCCTTCTAAGCGGCAGAAAATATCTTATCACGATATACACATGCGCGGAATTGATATTCCAACTAACCAGTGGCGGTGAGATCATTAACACACAGATCTGTTTGGGGTACTGATTTTTTGAAAAATACAAGAAAAATTTTACCTGGTTTGTTACTTAAATTCTGTATAACTCAGAACAGGAAGGTGACTTAATTTTCTTTAAATTGATGTACGGTTTTATGGATTTATATGCATTGAATTCAGTAACCTAATTTCGTTTCCCAACCCTTTCTTATATGAAAGCATGTTTAGAAACCACTTGAATAACGTCCGGTTTTCTGAGCAAGGNGAATTCAGTAACCTAATTTCGTTTCCCAACCCTTTCTTATATGAAAGCATGTTTAGAAACCACTTGAATAACGTCCGGTTTTCTGAGCAAGGGTTTCTTTACGGAATGCGAGTACTGGCTTCCTTTTACCGTCATTATCTTCCAAGTGCTTCATGCATCATTCATCAGTCTTGGTTACTCATGGCATTTCATACTACGGTACTGCAAAATGCATGGCTAGTTTGACCTCTACAACTGATAGTATCATATTTTTTTTTTTTTTTTCGTCCTTCAAAAAATTAGTTGTTTAATCTGCTTTGATAAAAGCTGCATTTTTTTTAAAACAAATTTGGACACGTTCTCACTGGAAGGAAGCATACTTTGTTGAAGTGGCGAACATTTTTTTTATTCAGAAATCCTTATCTTCTGCAGGAATTTAAATAATATATCACGGGACATATTACTTTAAATATGAGATTTGATAACTTTATTAAAACAAAATGCTTTGGCAAAGGCTATTCCGGCGGTTTTCTTTAAAGAAAAGGCCAGTATAAGTGATGGCGAGAATTTAAGATAATTTTTTTTTTATTGAAGTAAACAAAAACAAATTGTGTTTATAATTTACCTACTTTCTTCTATACTGTAATTTTGAAGCATTTTTATTTTATTCAGGTGCTAGTTTACTTCACACTTAGTGAATGTTGCTTAGGTCCTACTGACGCAAAGCGTTATTGTAAATACATACCTGAAAGCACAGGGCCTTGGTAAAGCGCTGTTATGGGCCTTTCACGGTAAAGTGAGCACTTTTGAGGGACTAGTTACTTTTTTTCTTTCAGCCATCTTTTGTCCTTTAACCACCTTTCTAAATACGTATCGCCATGCAAGTAATAAACACAATGTGTATATTACACCGCACTTGGAAATAAACGTCTTAAACTAAAATAAAATGTATTTATTAGATATTATTCCAAATGCGTGGGTAGCCTATACTTTCTAGCAAGCAGATGTGTAGCGGCCTCTGTTATAACGTCAACTATGGCGCAATGATCCCGGTTTCGAGTCGCTGCTAAAGCATGGGTGCAGTTGCCGTTTTTATGTGAAAGGTTAGCTTTCATTTAGTTTTTAAGATACTACCGGTAAATTTTATGGCAGAATGGGAAAATAATCAAAAACCTAAATTAATTCTCATTTGACCGAACTCACTCTTCTCGGCAAAATTAAAGTCATTTGATTTACAAGTCCATCAACATATGTCGCACGATTCGTGGTTCTGAGTAATATCTAAACTAAAAGAAAATACGCGCGTATCATTACGCTTTAGGTAATGCGTGTGTTTTGCTAGTTATTGTCAATACCTACCTCGAATGTGCCTGGTGTTTTCCGAACATCGTTAACAATTATATTTTATTGCAAAATGTAATTTCTTTAAAAGATAATTTTCATATAAGTTTTTAAGAAATGTTTATTAAATTTCTTTATTTCGAGAAAATAATATAAAAGTTGTGAATACGAAATTTCTGTTAAATTTACCATTTTACTTAAATCACCAATAAAAAGTTTTCGATTATTATTGTAAATAATTAAAAAACTAAAAATTTTATGGTTTAAATTTTTTAATTCTACACGTATTTCCCAATGTGCTGCAAAATAAGTCCTGCTATTTTTTGTCAGTTAGTATTACGAAAATATTTGTAACTGAGAAAAACTGAGGAAAAACTTATTTTATAACATTTCACGCAAATTGCTTGACGAGAAATGTTTAAATAACACATTTCATTAAACTGAATTCGAATTTTGATAGGATCTCCATTGTCATTGTATGCAATGGAGATCCTATCAAAATTCGAATTCAGTTACAACACACCATTGCAATTAAACTTCATAAACAAGATATTTCGTCAAAGTCGCGCGTATTGTTGAAGTTATTATACAAATATGAAGAAGTGTCAAAATATATGATATGTTGATACTTAGCCGTGGTAAGACTCAATCTGAGCACCAGCGCGTCTTATCAAGAGGTCTGGAGACCTTTATTATCAGAGGTCCCAACACATTAAGGTTCCCGCCTACCTGGAGCTATTGTCCGAGTTTTAAGCCGAGGAGCGTGGGGGCGATAAGGACGACACTTCTACGGGCATCAAGTGCGCCATCGCCGCTAAGCGCCAGGCTCTGAACTGGCGTGTAGTGTTCTCGTCGCTCTGTGTGTACCTGTGGGACTTTCTGCGGTGACTATTATTTTATTGGTAGAAAGTCTGTAGAAAGCTTCAGTGCAGGGTACTTGAGTAGTTCTGTGTGTATCTGATGCGTATATTTTGAGCCACGGTGCTTTGAAAAAGCCTTTTTTAGCCGTTTTGGAGTATTCTGAAATGGTGTTTCTAGCGTGCGTGGTATTTTGAAAGTACTCTTCAGTCCAACGTGTGTGTTTTTTTTCGTAGATCAGCACATTGGACGCACGTTTAATAGTTTCGTGGGAAAACGTGTATTTCATACGCACTGCAACGCAATTTAAGCTCATGCCTGCAGCTATTACGCGCGTTCACGGCCTCAAAACACGTGAGTTGTAAGGCCGACTCTTGCCCGCCCATCGCTTATCTCGCCGCCTCTACCAGCAAAGCGCTCAACTAGCATGCAGTCTCTCCGTCGGCTACTCGCCTGCGCGCGACTTTGAACTGTGACCCGATATTTACATGGCACGCTAATAATGAAAATCACTGTGAAATTCCAGCATAGAAAATTTAGCAGCTAAAACTGATTCTGAAAACGCTGTTTTAGCCATCGTCACGCCCCAAAAAAAAACATCATTGGTGTTGGAATGAGAACTTGGAACTTTTCTTTGGACACGAAACGTTTTCTTAATGCCTTTCGTGTATAGACACCAATATGATATATTTAGCAAATTATGAATCAAGGCACTTCACGCGCTAGAAATCAACCGCGTGAAGTTAACGACCCCTACGTTTATAGACCTTTTAGGCGTCTTGGATATATTACTATGTAGCGCTTCCATAGTAGACAGTGTTACATTTCTCAGCCAGTCTATCGTCATTAGGGCGTGGAACATAAATCAAATACCGTAAACCGCGGGACCTTAGCACCTGCTGGGGTAACTCTGCCTAACTTTGCACCACTTAAAATATTTGTTTTGGTGTCATTTACAAAAAAAAACTATAGCTAGGAAATTCAAATTTTTAATGTTATCTGCCCAGGTAATGTCTGCTGCCCCTTCACAAAATGGCTCAAAAACAAACATTTTGAGTGAGTCAGTGAAAAGTATGGAGCAGCGCAGGAATGAAAGAGCGGAGGAAACGGCAGATCCCCGAGAAAACCCGCCGGCCAGTGGCATCGCCTGGCACGATTCCTACTTGCGAAAATCTGGAGTGAATCGGCCGGGGATTGAACCAGGTTTGCCTTGGTGCGAGGCGAGCAGTCTAACCGCTCAGTCACCATGGCCCCTACAAGCATTCAGAGTGGTGCAAAGTTACCCACATTGGTGCAAAGTAACCCCGGTTTACGGTGCGATAATTGAGATTTAGTTTCCTGGCAGCCGATATATAAAATACAATAAAGAGCAATCTCAGGCAGTAATTTGGTGTAGTTTTGTACCATTAAGCAGTAATTATTTTTAAATGAAGACTTTGAAGACCTCGCCTTTGAAGCCTCACACTTTTACAGTAGTTTTCAGAGAATCTCAGAGATTTAGTTTGAAATGGAACTACGCAAGTGGATCAAAGTTGTACGCTGGTGCCAAGTTACCGAAATTAATGTAACAGGATTTTTAGAATTTAATTATCCTACAACGACACAAATGTTCTCGGCTGTTCGGTTCTTCCATGCACTTTGTTTTAAGCGGAAGAACTTATAAGTCTTTTTTACAAAGCTCTTGCTACTATTTCTTTCTGCAATTGTAATGTAATTTTTTTCCGGGACCATGTGCAGTTTACCCCACAATTGTCGTTCAATTTCATGAAGTAATTTGAAAGTATTTCCATCTGTAACACACAAAATACTGTCTCTCATGGCGAAAAATATGACAACGCAGAAAGAGCATGACGTAAAACACGCATGCGAGCAACGAAGTGGCCAATTCCTGGGCCCAAGTACTGCAGGGATTTGTTAGGCAATGAAGCTCTCAAGACCATGAGTTACTTCAATTCCAAGCTAGAACTATATTTATGTAAACACGTGCTTTAAGATTTTATAAGTCTCCCTTTCATGGAGATTTAATCCAACTATAATACATTTAAGTTGCACAAAATATGTTTTATACTGTTATATAAATGCGAATATATCGAGTAAGCAAAAGCAAACGAGGCACTACTTGACAGCGCGATTTTGACAGTTATTCTGTCAATTCGTGAAACAGAGTTGGGGATATAGGCGTTAGACGAAATTCTGTCTAATTTATCTTACGTAGGTCACAAAATGACTTCATAATATATCGCCTAACATATGATATACTAAAGTTTTTTAAGCAATTTATAAAGGAAATAAGCGGTCACGGTTTTCTACAAGCAAAGTTCTGGCGGTGACGAAAATGAGAGATGGTGCAAATGCTTCTTTGCATCAGCCACATTAAAAATAATCTCACGTGTTCGTAGCCTTGGACAAAATGCGAATGTGTAATTTTGGTCATGCTTTTCTGTGACTACAGGAGGAAATTGCAAGACCTTCAGAAAACCCAGTGTATTGATGCTTTTAATTCTAACTAAAAATAAAATACAAATTACATAACACACAATAAACATGTAAATAGTCCATTCACGGTTACTTCCAACTTTTTTGAAACTCTGCTAAAGTTCTACTTTCAGGATATTCTTCCGCCTTAAGGAAACAAAGTATGGCCTAGTCTAGAAAATTACACCATTGGATCAACGCACCGCATTCATGCGCACTCAAGAGTAATAATATTTTACATGAACTGCTGTATTTGTTACTAGTCATTACCAACATACCTATTTTCTCCTTGTTTTATTAAACTTAATTATAAGTTAAATATTATAATTTATACATAAAATATAAGTAAGCAATCAATTCAAACAAAAATAAGATACTTTTATTTTAACACACGTATACAACGCTTGTCACACACTACATATTTAGGGGAAAAATCAAATACGTCATACATGGGATGATATTTCAAAGGTTTGGTTCAAAAAGTGCGAAGAAACCGCGAATAGACTATAGCCAAAATTTTTTGAAGCCAAGAATGTTTCACTGGAAAACTGATTTATTTTACAAATCTTATAGAATTAATTTTTTTTTAATTAATGGATGGCAGAAACTGTGTCTATTGTGAGTTGTTTGAATTCCTAGAAGGCTACAAGGCTACTCTCACTTCGAGTGGAAATTCTACAAATACGCCCTCACAACCCTACAAATGATGTGGTCGAGATCGATTCCTTGTGTTTGCGCTCTCGCAAACGTCTCCTTTGAAGTTCCGTTCCGTCACTGCGCGCTTTATGTTTGCCTTTACGTTGGTACTGCTTATCTCCGAGTTGCTGGTCTGACCACCCGGCCATATTAACAAGATATACTGTAGGAACGCTCGAAACAACAGTGCACGCGTTCTCGCCATAGACTAGAGATGATCAAGACCGATCTCGCTTTTCGCGCACAACCAATCTCCGTGTCCCGACATTGAACTGCTTTTTCTGCCACCACGTCTAGCGAAAACGGCGTGGATTAGATTTGAGGACAGAAAACTGTTTATATAAACAAGTGCTTTGAGATGTATGTAGACTTCCTCTTACCAATTTGTAATGCAGTTATATTAAATTCACATTGGTGAAAGTATTTTATTCATATAAAAGTGCTTGTCTTTTGAAAATTAAGTTATATACAAACACGTTGAACACTGTTGACCATGTGACTTTGACGGTTGTGTTTCTTTAGGGTAGGTTAATGTTGGGTACATGCGCAGAAGACGAATAATCAGTCTACCTCGTCTTTAGTCTACGGTTATTACGTTCAACAAATGAGCACTGTTAACACGACGTTCAATCATTTTATGAAGCAGTGCCGGAAAAAAATATTTAGAACTCTCCGTACAATTACGGGCTCAATATTTTTTTTCAACTAACTTTTTATAAATTTCACAGAACCTTCCATGAAGTCATAGAACCTCTCCGTAAGTTCGTTAGTTTTATATTTTATTTCCTGTTTATACGAATATTATTATTTTTTTTTTTTAATTTTTGATATTTGGGTGTTTTGCCGAGTATAAAAGTAATTTCTAAAAATTAACACACTTTGTTATGAAGCTATATTTGCATACGAGCTGAAAGTTTTCAAGGCGGTGACTTACCACTCACCTACCGACCTCCGTGTGATAGAATTGAGTTTAAATATGTATGCTTAACTTTTGAAATTTCTATAAACGTGAACTGTCGCAGGCGCCTGGCTCCGTTTCTCGTCACCGCGGATCACATTTCTGTCTCTCAATTGTACATTTCCATGAAAAATTTATATGAGCACGGGCATAAAATTTGACAGTGTGCTCACTACACAAGTGCATGGCGTTTCACAGGTTTCAAATTGCAGTACAAAAAAGTATTTAAAAAATCCTGTAAAAATATTTTACGGTGTCTAAAAGAAAAACCTTAAGAGATACCCTTGAAGAAAATATTCGAAAGTAAGTTGCCCCAACAGAGGATAATTCCAACCGAAATGCATTAAACAGCTTTCTTCAGGATTGCCTGCTGACAGAATGTACAAAATTTCTACCGATTGGTAACGACACATGTTCCATGGCCAACGAAATAAGTATTACTGTGTTTACATAGAAGCCGCCTGTATTCAGGAGGTCTCGTCACCTTGGGCATTTGTGTCAGCGGCCATTTTGGCAGTGACCTCGACGAAATAAAAACAAAATCACCTGCATAATTGGGATGATAGAGTAAAAATTTTTATTAAACAATATTTGGTCGTTTTGCAATTTTTAATCAATTATTTTGTAAACACTCACCCGTCAGTTTGAAGTGTCTTGAGCTAAGTGGCAACAATATACATCAAATTTTAATACTTTAAGTTTTATTGAAAATATTTGGAGAAATGGAGTTTCCAAACTTTTGATTTTTATTAATTCATTCTTTTTAGCTATCGGAAAATTTATATGAACTTTACCAACTCGTGTTTAAACTTTTGACT
>NQII01015099.1:0-15852 GCA_002778355.1 Clitarchus hookeri | reverse complement strand
AACACCCTACGTAATATAATTTCTTACCGAGGAAGGTAATTTTCCTCAGCGAACTCTCGGGGACACCTCAAAGTTATTTTACACCAGAGAAATCTTGGTTGTAAAATATGCAAACACAATTACCGCCAATTTGTTAATGCTCTGGTTACTTCCTGAAGTGTCATTTCCTTCTGTGGATGTACTGCTGTTTTTCATTTCGCTGGAACTCGACCCTGATTAAAAGTTAATTGATCATGCATTTTGTATCCATGCGTCAAACGCAAATAAGAGCATGTAGTAAAATTTTGTATGGAAAAAATTCCACAGAATTTTAATTGCTTATTAATCACATTTATTTCGAATGAAAAATATTGTGCACTAAATATTAATAAAACAAATGAATGTATGTAAGTTGCAAATAGTAATTTATTTCTTTATGTTTAGAATTGCTTCAAAACAGAACTTTGTACAGATTTAGATGTTGATATCTTACAAATTTGTTACAGTAAATGTTATGTCATATCTTTTATTAAATTTTCGTATAACATTGTGATTGAATTTTCAGGAATACAAGAAGATATTCTTAATGTTATGTAATGATACCTGATTCAAAATACTTCTTAAATACGAAGAAAATTAGTGGATGTCAACGCTGGTAAATAAGGCCATGTTAAAGTTATTTAGAAAGTTTCAATTTGTTTTTAGGTCTGTTTATAATGTGAACTTTCCTTATCCTAAAAGAGTTTTGTGTTTTTAAATAAACCATGTACGAAGTTCGTTGTGTGCATATAATGTTTTTCTGAAAAATTTGGCACCGTCTCCATGAAATCCCGGAACGTTTTCTATTGCCTGCATATCGCGCAAAATACCACTCGAATACCTTACGGCAACTTTGGCTCATTATCTGCGATAGGCATATACTTGCTGCGAGAGAAGAAAAGGACATTGTTTGCAGCTGGAAAAAACTTTAATTTTAAGGCTGCAATTATCGGAAGTGTGTGAAGAAATGGCGTCACTTTTTCGTTTTCGACGAATCACGCTTCCCTTTGGGCGTTGACGATATTTTTGCACTGTCGACCTGGTGCGAAGAGGTGAGCGACACCGTCAGCCGCATGCTTACTTACGCGATACACCAGGAGTTAAGGCGTTTGCTGCCTTTAGTCACGACTCAATAGCAGGTCTTGTGTTTATGTAAGGAGGGAGCTCTGCCTGCCCACCGAGGTCGTACGTTTCCATTTTCTAGCATTTGTGCAGCAAACTCCTGGTGTGTTTTCTGCAGAACGATAGTGCATGTCCACAAACCGCGAACATCATGCAGCACGCTCTACGAGGCGACGACACCATATGTTGGCCTGCGAGATCACCAGACCTGCCACCGATTAAGCATGCTTGGAACCACCTGGGACGCATCTTCCAGCAACTATGACCTACCCAGACGCCTGAACAACTCCTTCGGCACTTGGAGGAAGAATGGCGGAATATACTGTGTTATAGTCTTCTGGTTCTGTTTCGCTCCATGCCATGTCGAGTGACAGCTTGTATTGCTTCCAAAGGTCATTTGATTTTTCTGTTCTGCAGCACATTTAAACTGGAATTTCAAACAGGCGATGCTTTAATTCAGAGAGAAGAAAATTATAAATGAAAGCGAAGTATTTAGCTGATATTAATTGTTAATATAAAACAGTTATCGTCTCTATTGTCACTTTACACAATATATTTTAGGTGTTTGAAAAACTTTTCAAGAATTAAGTTACATTCAGAAATTACATTCTGTTTATTATGAAACCCTTCTACATGCTGAAGCATTCTGTACATGATATAACAGGATAAAATGTATCGGTATTACAATATTTCTCTTGGAGAATCTGCAGAGCGGAAGATAGAATTAATCAAAATTTACTTGAAAACTTAAAAACTTTTTTTCACGTGATTGAAAAATAATATCACCCTTGAATCACCTGGAAAAAACCCGGAAATAATGTTTTCATAGCGTGATAGACAATGGGGAAATTATTTTTTTTTTCGTTCAAGGTTGTTGGCACGGGGTTAAGTCAAGGTCAAAGGTCAAGATAGAATGTAAAAAGCGATCCCCCAAATCCTTTCAATTGATCGTTTTTACAAATAAGGGGATCGTTTTTGGAAATTAGGGAATCGGTACTTTTTGAGATATAAACAGAAAATTTTAAGCTAAAAAAGTGAAATTTTAAGCGAAAATGGTCAATTTCGAGGGGGAAAAAAAATTTCTTGAGGAAAAAGGAAAAAAGAGAATTCAAGATTGCGGCACTTGGCTTTAGCTCCGGTGCCAGGTGCCGGTTTAGCCACATTTAAAATGCCTTGTGCCAGACTCATCTAAATCATTATACTCTCGTATTACGTCGGTTCGATCCGGACCGACCTGACTGGGGGCGGGTTCCATGTGCATTCCATAGCTATTCCGTTGTGCGGTTCAGTATTGGCCCAGAAAGGGTATGTATTTTGTTATGTTTTTCTTTCTGTCAGCAAAAAGGTCTTAAAGTTAAATAAAATGATTCTTTTTTAATTTCTACTCGAGCCAAGTCTGCAAAGCAAGTTTAATCTATAGACTGATTTTTTTTTTTACAAATTTAGACCTTTGAAAGAAGTTTACGCCTTATTCAAGATACCACTTCACAATTATTTAAGCTAATAATTTAATTAAAAAAAAATTTTAAATTGAAATATGTCAACATAATCTCAATATTTAATTTCACTGCATACAATTGCGAGGCAATATAATTTAAAAAGATAGGCATAATTATTGTTGTTCACCGAAACAATAGAAATTGGAATTTTCTTAAAGAAAGGGGGGAATCTCGGTACAAAAATATATTTCAAAGTATCTGCCAATGTGAATTATTTTTACCCAATTAATGCCATTAGCTGGGCATAAAATGCTTAAATAGTAAAATTTTTGGCTAAACATTATTTATATTGGTCTTCAAATATATGTATTTAACAGTTATGTATGTTACGAAATATGTATCAACAATTTTCTTTTTGCACACTTGTTTTTATTTTTTTTTTGTAATATTTTTAATTTTCTGAGCTTATTTATACAACTCTAGGCCAATAATATTTCACGTAACACCTGAAAATAACCAAACAAAGCCAATTTGTTGTTTTTATTTGGTCTTATTTTTGTATTTGTGTCTTATTTGCGTCTGTCGTCATTGTTTTGGACTGGATCAATTTTCTTGGTCTTTAAATATCTGTTTTCTGTTTCACCATTCTTTGCGTTCTGTTATACGGCTGGTTCTGGTATATTTTATTTAATAGTTTTAAAAAAGTTTGTCCTAATTCAGATAAAGATTGCGTTTTCTCTCAGATGTTGAGGGTAACTTTAATATTATTTATGGTTTTTCCCGTTTTGCAATTTTTTGTTAAAAAAATCATATTTCCAATTTTGCATAAATGTTGCATGTGCATTAACCTTTTTTTTATTTTGCTCGACTTTTGTAGTATTTAATATGCAATTCTTTGTGAACTATATTGCATTTTAATTATTTCATAAGTTTTTTTTTTTTGCTGCGTTTCTAGTAATATGATTAGGCAGCGGAGAAAATACAACGAATTTTCTGGAAATTTTTAAATCATGATACGTTATTAGCTGTTCGTAAATACTGTGAAGGCATGTCCAATATTTGCAGTGATGTTAAAAGCAGTTCAATCGCAAATCTGATGTTCTTATTTTACGCAATTTCTCTAGGGTGAATATATAACTAAAATAAGTATACAGACCGATACAACTTTTCCCTATAAATAATTACATCTGCAAAAAAAAAAAAAGCGAAGGAAAACGAAAGAGCAGTTATGTTTGGATGACGCGTGATGTAACGGTGAGTAGCGTTCCACCACACACATCGTTGCTAGCGCGCCATCCTTAGCGGAGCTCCTGGACGATCCACCGGGACGAGGAGAAAGGAATTCCATTATGACTTCCACAGCGGCCGCGTGGGGGGGAACCCTACTGTCGGTTTGTTATGGGGCGACATCGCCAGACCTTCCTGCTAGTCCTGTCTCCGACACGGTCTGAAGAAAATTCTCTTCTCGTGTTTGCAAACGTGCTGCTGTTCTCACAGAAACATTTCGTCTCAAGAGATATCTGCGCAACACTTCCAGTCACATGAAAAAAAAAATATATATATATATTCGGTATACGTAAAAGAAAAATTGTTGTGTTGTGTGTAACTCTGATAGTTTTGGTAACTGTAATACTTTTATGAAGAGTATAATGTTACATTTTACAGTTTTGTATGCTGTTTACTAGTATCACAGTTGTAGTCAAAACACTACAATTTTTTAGTGTGTATTTTCCTTCTGTTTTCTGACAATATTCCATTATCTTTTATAAAAGTTAATTTTTTAGATATTGGTACGAGAAAAAGTCAGAGCATTACTCTGAATATACCCATAACACGATATAATAATGCTTGTCTAATTTTCTTATTGATGGTATCTCGCATTCAAGTTTAAGATTATATTCGGAATTTGCGTGTTTACGTACGTCTTCAAAAGCTGAACTCGACTCGTTTATTTCGCCGAGTGTTTTTAATTGTCTTTTAAATTCTCACCAGGCGAAGTGGCGCACTGATAACACGCTGGACTTGCATTTGGGAGGTGTTCTGGCTTCAATTTGTGGTCTGGACACCCAAATTATATTTTTCTACGTTTTTCCAAAATTAATTCAAGCTAATGCTAAGAAGGTTCCATAGCACAGGCCGTGACAGATTCTTGCGGTCTTCTTGCTTATCCAAGAAAGTTGTTCCGTCTATAACGAACCAACTGTACATGAGACTGTAAGCACTGCCAACGTAAAATACACGGTTACCTATGGCAGGACAAACTGCAGTTGATATACAAACTTCTGCAGTTTTCAGAATGGCCTGCCTGTATTAACAAATGGTCACGACCATAACATATACCCCGTTTCAGTAAGTGGCGACTGTTTAACAATTTTCACTAAATATCTTCACAAGATCGGTCCGTATAGCAGCTAATTAACCGTCACATTTGTTCAACACACACATAGCTGATAGCGAACAGGTATGTAGCAGAAAAAGGAGCCAAATATTATTTTAGTGCATCATGTAAAGCATAATGATATTGGACAACAAGCATTTTCCTTTATATTTTTTCTTCTTTGTTACATTTTTAAAATTAAAGATCACTGTGTTGATGTAATTTTTTCAGATATAATTCGTATGGCACGTATATTTCAGGTAAATAATATACGAAACCCGCTGAGAAATGTTGAAAGAATTTCCTTTTTGACGTAAAGAACTAACAAATAATTCAAGTTTTTAAACCTGTGGTAATCAAGAGTATACAACATTTTAGAATTGCATGGATATCATACTGCAGTGAAAGTGGAAAAATACGCGCTGCTTTACTTATTTAGTAAAATTCTGTAATACGAGAATTAATATAAGTGTAACACTTCCTTCTTACTTTTCCTCTGCCCGCTTCTCTGGCACCACTGAGACAGAAATATTTAATTTATCATTGCGCTCCTCTCAAGAGAATAACTTTCCTACGAGAAGCAGCAAAGATAAGCGCTGGGAGAGAGCGGGCTGAAACAAATTACTGAAAGAAAGATTTCCTCGGAGAAATATAATGAGACGACAAAAAGATGCTGGCGGTTGTGCTGAAAAAGGGGGGAGGGAGACAAGGAAGAAGGCAGAAATGATGGAGGGAGAAGGGCGGAATAAAAGAAATCCCGGTTTTGAAGTGGACTTGACAGACGAGACATATCTAGTGCTTGCAGCGTCGTAAATAAGTCCAAGGAAGTATTATCAAGAGCCATACTGTAATTTGCCTTCTCCATAAATTATCCCGAAGTGTATCTCCTATTTTTTTTTAGTAAATTAGCCATACTTAAAAAAAAAATCATCGTAGGTTAACTGCTCAACGGAATTTAATGATAGGTACTATATAAACTTGAAAGTTTTAGCCGAATCCCACAGCTGTACATTTCTTTTTGGCGTCATCATTTATTCGCTTTGTCTGCTATCTGTCGCGCAGTATCGTATACGTATATGAAACCATTTTTCCAGGTTATAAAACACGCAACAACGAAACCTCTTATTAAAAATATGCGTGGATGACAAATGACTCAGTGTCTTGTCATCAGTAGCGCTATGATGTCATAGAAATCCACTGCCACGTACAAAAATTAAGGAAAATGTGATTTTACTGCATTTGCACCCACATAGGAAGCAAAAGAATTTATCAGGATTTAGTTCAGCAGCACACCCGGTGTTACTCACAGCAGATGTTTACGCTCCCTGTACTCGGAAGTTTGCCTGGAAGTATATGACAAACGACACGACCTGCATCACCCCACAGAAGTGTANACGTTTGCCTGGAAGTATATGACAAACGACACGACCTGCATCACCCCACAGAACTGGAGAAATGCGGCGAAGAGTCAGCATAATGCGCGCTCAATTCAGCCAGCGACAATGCAGTACAATGGATTCCCATTCTGAAACAAAATTATCAATGATTGCTTAAAGTACGGAGACCCACGAGAGAGCGGCGAGGTACCCATTACACACGTGCTGTGACGTAAAATGCACTACTACGTTTAAGTGGCCGATGTGTAAACTAGCAAACCATTAGGTACAGCACGGAGCAAAACACAGCTTACCTTGCGACAGTTCACCATACCCCATATGACTGATTTTAGGTATCTACGCACTTCATAAATATTGCTTTTTGTCAAAACCACGAGTTCCTTTTAAATATATTTGGGTTGGAAATTAACCCAAGCACTTAGGAAAAGTAATAACATGATCATTAACGTGTTACATTGCATTTACGTTACAACTATTACGAGAAGTTACTAATATGGCTAATTAGCATACTTTCCTGTATATATTTAAGCTACGATACTACATGAAGTACGTAGGTATTACTCTATAACTGAGATAAAGTAAATGCGTGTGTTAAAATAAAATACCTATGACACCGTAATTTTATAAATAAGTGCCAGATTTTTTTTAAACACATTTTTTTCCATGGCATAAATTAGTAATACTCGTTTGGCGAATTTGGTGGGAATGTGTTGATTATTTTCTGAGGTATCATATAAAAATAGCGCTACCTTACATATTGGTGCACGAAGGAGGCTGTGTGTAGATACATTTGTTGGTTGTAATATAGACTACTGCCAGAGTACAATGTTTGGTTGAAAAAAATTAGCTGTATACATGGTTTCATAGATAACGCATAGTAAAAAAAAATTATATGGCCGTTATTTTGAAAATAAGGGTTTGATCTACTTAAGATATATCAGTTTACGTGGCGTAACGTAAAAACTTCTTGTTTTCCGAATTTGGTGGAAAAAGTTTGATTGTTTCCCGAGATATGACAAACAACTTCATTTTTAATGTGGCGCTATCTTACAAAATGGTAGACAAAGAAGGTTATGTATCAGCGTAGTTCATACTTGTTATTAATACTCTTAACAAACCAAATTTGGTAGAATTTAGTCAAAATGTAAGTTATACAGTTATAGCAATTTAAACAAAATATTTTAATTTGGACGCTTTATTGGAAATAAAGGTATTATACAATTAAATCGCATATGTTGACATGATACTAGTTACCTGCCAGTATAGAATGTTTGGTTTCTATCTGTTACACGGTTTCGAAGATTAATACAATTTTTATAAAGCAGCCATTTTAAAAATAAGTGTTCGAGTCACCTTAAACATTAAAGTTTACATAGCGCACCGAAGTATTTCTTGTCTGCCAAGTTTCATAGGAATCGGTTGATTGTTGCCCAGGATATAAAACAAAAAAAATTATTTTGCATTTGGCATTATCTTACAAAATGGTGGACAAAATATTCTATATGTCAACTTATTTGATGCTGATAATTTCAGCATAACAGGTTTGGTTTAAATTGATCAAGCAATCTTTATTTGGCCACCACGTTGAAAATAAGTGCCCTACATATTTAAATCGTATATTATAACACGCTCTATCATACTGTTAGTTACCTGCGAAATTTTGCGTGAACATATTGAGTTGTTTCCGTGATATGGTGTATAGACTATATTTTATCATGTAGCTCTTTGCTCCGAAATGTCCGTCCAAAAACAATGTCCCTATCTAAATTAACTATCAATATAATTAACTGTCAAAATAAAAAATTTGGCTGAAATTGGTTAAATAGTTCCCAAAATATGAAATGACGCTTAAAATATGGAAATTACCACCATTTTAAAAATAAGCATACGGCGTCATAGAAACCTTTTTAGTTCGGATATACTTGCTACACCTATTAGATGAAATACGGTTCATAGTTTCAAATGATTTTAGTGGGAGACACACACGCACAGATACACAACATACATACCCACAGACATACATACCCACACACATAAATGTGATCTCAAAGCCTATCTTTCCTTAGGAAAGTATGGTAATGACACAATAAATCCAATGATCACTTTTAATTAGACGAAAACCGCGTTTTACTGAATGATGATCATGTGTGATAAGGTTTGTTTTTAGATCTTGAAACTTATCATTCATTCAGAAAAATAGCGTAAAATCACATCATAATTCAAGTTATTATTGTTAGTTATATAAAAACATTTACTAAATGANATTCAGAAAAATAGCGTAAAATCACATCATAATTCAAGTTATTATTGTTAGTTATATAAAAACATTTACTAAATGATGCCTAATCTCGTGTCTAGAGATCGTTCAGACAGGTCTTCTGGAAATTGTGTTTTTTTATACAACGAGAATTTTTCAACGGAGCCATCGGTTCCATTCCATAGGAGACGGCAAGGGTTTATAAGGTACACTCTTAAATCAGGTAATTTGTTTACGAATATTGTGGCACACTAACGTTAGGGTTTTTACATTACTTAAGTTTTCACAATAAGCTATATTTCATACAATGTAAAATAAAGTATTATTTCTATTACCCAGTCTACATTAATCAGTCTTTGTCAGGGGCTGTAGATACGAAGCTACATACCACATTATANATTATTTCTATTACCCAGTCTACATTAATCAGTCTTTGTCAGGGGCTGTAGATACGAAGCTACATACCACATTATACGTTTCTTACTTTATTAGGCTTTATTCTTGTTTGCAGCCAATTATGGCGGTGCAAAGTAAGATCCGCTCACAGGCACGTGCTAAGTTGACTGTTGTAAATTCAGTTTTAGCATACCTATGACTCTTTCGGCTATTTAGATAATAATTCGGGATGTTAAAATATTTGTACGTTCTATAGATAATGTAACACGAAAACCCAACGTGTCGCTTTTCCGCGGGGAAAACCGGCAAGCAGTGAAATGTTGTTCTTTCTAAGGCTTTTCCTTGTGTTATTATTTTCTCAGCCGATCCTCCTGCGTACGTTGCCCATCCCGTTTATCATAGTGGCGGTTGGCTCTGACGTTTTGGAAGACTGATAACAAAAACAACGCGCCCTCACATCTTGACACATTAATTAAAATGCTCTATTGTTGACGCGTCAGCCTCCAGGATCCGGAGAAACTTCCACCTGCGTCACAGCTGCGATGTATGCACAGATTTTGTTCGCTTTTACTTGGCGAAAATAACTATTAAAAGGTATCCACTTAGCTTAAAGGACTTTATTAATGAATTCAATTGAAAATACAAGCATCAGCAAAAATGGATAACCTTATCGAAATCTACCTAACAGAGAAAATATCATTCTTGGTCACCATTCAAGGTAAAGTGAGCACTTTTGAAAGCCCTTTCATTTGGAATAATAGTTAATAAATATATTTTATTTTAGCCTTAGACGTTAATTTACAAGTGCGATGGAATAAACACACTGTATTTACTACTCACATGGTGATATTAGTTTAAAAAGATAGTTGAAGGATAAAAAATTACTGAAAGAAAAAACTAACTACGTCATGAAAAGTGCTCACTTTATCGTGAACAGCATATAACTACTGGTTAAAGGGCAGATAATTCAATCGAGAAGCTGGTTAATTTTGGCATTATAAACACCATACTGAATGGATATGTGAAAACAAAATTACAACGTATTGCGAATACATATAATTCACCCATATATTAATAATAATACTTCCCTGAATTATTACTTTACTGCTTGCTGATTCAATAACTTTAGATTACAATAAATCTGATAACCAAATACATTAGTGAAATATGGTATTAAAAGATCTAACATTTAATACTGTAGTGCTAAACTGTCTCACAAATCAATAAGTTATTACATAGAAAAAAGGTATGTGTGCATAATAATTGTTTAGTTGGGTTTGTATGTATGTGTATATTATTGGATACACGTGCAAACGTAGCTGCGTGGTCAAAAATTTTTTTTATGAATATCTTTACTTTAAATCAAATTTCGACCACATGGTGGCGCAGTTACTAATTTTTTACCATCCACCTATTAAATATTTTGTATCTGAAAATGCCCCCGTAAATACCAGGGAACTAATGCCATAACATTTATCTACATTTCAAACAGCGAGGCTTCTATGAAGTATACTGGCTTCGCTAGTAATTTTGTTGACATATGGTGGTAAAGGAAGGGCAATACAAAGTTGGTGGTGTGTGATCATTTCGATTTTCGCCAAAAGATTTACTTGAGCTATTAATTGAGGAGCGCCTGGAAGAAATTTATACTATAATATTGAAGAGCAGTTATGATTGCTCAATGCCGTTAATTAATTTAGTTTATTTTAAATTTGTGGCTTATCCGCTACTTAAGTAAGATAAGTGATATATTGGTATTACAAAGAGCAAAATTATTTTATTTCGGTTTAGTTTGCCGCTGATAGCAGGAGCGATTGCTATAACTATCGGTTGTGACGGTAGTGATATCAGGTCTTGAAATATGTCTTATCTTATAATAACGTGCTCGCCCCATGCCTCTGTGAATATTAATTGGGATTCACAACGAATTGAAAACGCACTGCTCCTGAACAACGCTTATATACTACTGAAGCATTCCGCGGCATCGCTCAGTAAGACTAGGCGCTTGCCGCGACGGGGCCTCAGCGATTACGCACAAGAGCAAGGTTAAATAATCAAAGGATGTACATCCCCTAAAACTGATAGGAACTTACAGGAAATATCGGAACTTCTAAGGTATTTATTTACCTGTAATAAAATCACAAACACTTTATTGCAAACAGTTATTGATTAGTGCAGCTGGCTAGGACACAACGCACAACCTCCTGCTTCGGAGTCAGGTTTGCTGTCGAACTAGCAAACTACGTGCATTGGGTTCCTCCGGGTACGTCATGTCACAGTTCTAATGTTATGGCGTACAAGCCGCGCATAAACCCGAGATCATGTGCTCACCCCGCGGATGAAACTGGTTCATCGGGACTTTAGCGTTTTGGAAAGGAGCTTTTGAAACATTTCCTCACTTAGCTGCGTGTTTACATTCACCACCGGGGGCTCCTTTCTCGGAAATATTACATTCGTGATTAAAACTTCAAGCTGTCAGGTACTCATCACTAGGCCAATGCCAAAGATAATTTAAAACTGCGACTACAGGAAGTCAATCATTGCGCTTATAAGAAACCCTCTTAACAGCTTTAAAAATTCCCAGTTGTACTGGAACGTGCTCTAAGACATTAAATTTACAACGCCGTGTTCACGGTTTACCTACGTTCCCACCCTCAGCGGGTCGGTAAATTTCAGGATGGGATTCAAAAATGCTGATAATCTTTTGTAAAACACTACCTATCATGATGTTGCAGGATTTTTTTGGAGTGCTTTACCCTATTCCATTACGACACTTATACGGCAGAAATCTAGGGAAAGCATGTGGTCAGCATGCCGGCCTGCCGCCGTAGTAATATGGGTTGCAACCCACAGTGATCCTAGGGAAACATGGCGGACGCCGTCTACGGCCTTTTTTCTATCAGAACTAGAGCTTCCCGCGACATCGTATTTCGGCGCTGCTACATTAAAGCGCCTTGTTTCAAGTCACTAGGGCAGGATACGCCACTGGCGAGCACGCTGGCATCCAACATTGGGTGACCCGATATCAATCCCCGGCGGAGCCAAATTGGATATTCTTGCACGTTTTGTTACTAATGACAGCGGGTTTTTTCAGGTCACTCCCGTTCCCCCTCGTCACTGCAATCCGTTGTTTCTCCACCTCCATCTCGCCTCACATTTTTCCCTCGCTACTCTGCTCTGTAACTATAGGCGTGTGTTCTCGGGTATGGCGGCCGTCTCCATACTCACTGAAGGAAAATACATTTGCAACAATGTGACTATGTGTGACAATTTATTGATGATTCGGCCGAGAGATAATATAGGGCAGCCTGATGACATATGATCATCAATAAAAACCAAACCAATCGATAAAAGTAAAGTACTGATGGTACTTAGCACCTCATCAATATGCTGAGAATTCCCGTCGGCCATCAACAAATGCGCATGTTTTCGCATGTAGACGATCTTACAATGAGAACATAATCATCAGGTAAAATGCTCCGAGCCTCTTGCACCTGTTGTGTTACTAGTAGCTAACCGTACAGACCAAGTCCGACGTCGTCCCATACTGTCCCAAACATGATCAATGGGCGAGCGGTCTGGAGATCGTGCTGTCTAGAGCAATTGTCGAGCACGAAGAGCATGTCGAGTAGCAGCAGCAGCAGCAGCATGTGAACGAGCACTATCCTGCTGAAACAGTACATCACTTTCCTGTTGATGGAATGGTTACAGAACGGTTCGAACAATGTGCTGGATGAAGCAGGCCCTATTTAGCAGACCCTCAATAAACACCAATGATGAATGAGAATTGTAACTTATTGGGCCCCACACCATTATGCTAGGAGTTGGGCCCGTATGTTGGGGGCGTATACACTCTGGAAGATGATGCCCACCAGGTCGACGTCGCACACGCAAACGACCNAACAACATGTGCAGCAATCCGTCGATTTGTCCATTCTCCCCTCCCACTCTCGTGAAATACCACGATGTGGCCACTGCCAAACGGCTGTATGTGTAAAACAGAGCCACGTAACCATCTAAGAGGTACGGCGACAGCTTCACCGCGATACACGTACTCAACATTCAACCATCCAGGAGCACAAGATAAGGTCTGGTGCGTTGCTGTACACAGTGTAATCAAGTGAATGGTACAACGCCATCTGTAATTTGGTGTCCTTGAGAAGTTCATCAGCGTAACTACACTCCACCAGTACGCAACTATTTTACCACCGTTTAACGAGACAGCAGTTTTTGTGGTATTGCATTTCTACCCGTCAGCATAAAAACCCATGTCCACCATGCTTAGTGTGGCGGCGTATAATTTCCGATCCCAGAAACCTCAACTCCACATCTAAACCTCCACCACTCCTACCCTAAGAGCAACAGGATGAGGAAGGGATGTGAAGCTGTTTTTCCAAGAACTCAAAACCAACAGGAAAAGGAAATTTGACAATAGTCTTTCTTTCCAAATTTGGTAGTGTGCAACTCTTAATTGAATAAACAAGCATTTATGATTTAAAGTATAATTGTGGCTGTAAAAACATTTTCATAAATCCCCCCAAAAATTCTTTTACAGTGTATAAAAGTATATATAAATATCATAAAAATACCATAAAAGATTACAACGCTCTACATACATTAGCTTTAAAAATTTTTACTTGATATATCCAAGAGCTCCACAAGAGGCGACTGTAATTAAGTGTACTTAATTTTCCCTCAGTGTCCTTCTCACGTCCACGGAAGCTCACTCGCAGCATCCGTCCTCATCGGTCCTGGAGCCACCCGGTGTTGGTAATGCTCACTGGTGTTGCTCTACAGAAAACAAGCAGAGGACATTCTCCTCACCTTACCCCCAAGGGAGTATGTAGTGCTTCTCCACCTCACCACTCGTAGCCAGGACAGAGCCGGGGATATTCTCCCCGGCAGAGACCTTGCGATGCTGGCAGTGCTTGCCTGATCACACGCACTCTCTCAGTCCTCAACACAACGCAAACATAGACTACGCTTGCAGCTTCCTGGACAGCAATTTCGCTACTTATTTCGCGAACCAGTCTCCTCTCCACTCGTGCCCCACAGTACCTTCCTTTTAAAGAAGCGTTTAAGCATTTATTCAAAATATATCTTAGCCCTGTATTCTCTCAAGGCAACTTCCCCCGTAAGTTAGTCTGAATCAATGTCCGGGAAAAAGATAAGGTGAAAGACAAAGTCCCGAATCTCCCTCAAGAATGTTAGAATCCCAACATATACATTAACTTGCGTAGTCTCACGCAAGGCTTCACCAACACTCCCGCCGACGTTGCACGGGTGCTGGACCGGCGATGTCTGACCTCCAAAGTGCTCACGCACCAGCCTATGTACTCCTCGGCGCTCCCTCCCCGCGACACACACATCTGCACAAGCACCGCCTGGTCAGGGAGTCTCGAGAACACTCTACTATACATTACATCTCCTTCCATCATCGATAGCAAATCACAGTCTATTACAGGAATGACGTAAGGAACAACCAATTACATTTAAATGAATAAGGATGTTTCTTTTCAGCGAAACAAACCGCCTGGGCTTCTTCAGGCCGCCACTTGCCCAGCGGTGCCGTTGGGCAAATAGTGGAGCTTTCAGGCGGAACACGATCTTAATTGTATTTTATTACTCGGCAACACGGCGTTTATTCAACTTCTCATAGCCCATTTCACATGTTTTGAACGCAAGGAACACATATACAAGTAAGGTGGATCAAGTTTTTATTACGCTTAAGAACACGAAAACCTGAAATATTGAATACAGGAAGAAAAAATATTAATACGACGAGAACACCCCATCACAGCTGGCAAGATTATATATATATATATATATATATATATATGTTTATTCATACACGCACTACAGAGTTGATGGGCACCAGTATATCAGCGGTTCAACAGTGTTTCAACTAGGAAAGATGAGTCAACTGTTTACGCTGTGAACGGCAACATATATTCTGCTTTGTCCTAGACAGACAATTTTGGGTATGGATATCTCTCAGGCAGGAGCATGGGCGTTTCTAATAGTTGGAGATACCACTATGACGTGGAATGTTATCGAAGACCTGCACTAGACTGGGGTGTGTGTTTTTTTCTGGCCATGCGGCTTGTTATTTGGACGTGTGCAGTCCTGACTGAGCCTACCTCAGTTACTTTCCCATTGGCTGATAAGTGTGTGAAGGGTGGGGCCCCTGCTACTGAATAGTAAAATGGCACGGCAATCTCGTGCTTCTCTGAGAGACTGTAACATGACAAATAGGGTGGAGTGGAGATGTTTTGACGGCTCTTGACAATGAGGTTTTGAGAGCCGATATGGAGCAGCGCCAGAATGCAAGGATGGGGGAAACGGAAGATTCCCGAGAAAACCTGCTGAGCAGTGGAGTCATCCGACAGGATTCTGGCATGCTAAATAACATCTGGGAACGACCCTGTCGGGAATCTAACCCGATTCGCCGTGTTGGGAGGCGAGCGTTTTTTTGCCGCTACGCCACAACTGGCAGATGCTTCTTCCCGTTGTAGCGTGCAGCCATTAAAATAGCATTTATTTATTACGCGGGTGGTTAAGGTGGCCGCCTCGGTAGGCTGCCGAACGGTGCACAGAGCTCCATCTGAAAAGTATTATTAAAAAACCGCCCAACATGTCTGAGTGAGGTCTGCTTACGAATAGCATTTAAGAAACGTTAAGCGTCTGTATATGTTTTCCAGTTCCTTCATTTCTCTCCAAAGAATGTTTTTGTGATAGTGAAAATGGCTGAAACGGGTGTTTTCACGGCCATTTTTTGGTACGAACAGTCCGGTACAAAACATTAAAAAGGAATAGGGACGTGCACCAAACCTTTATTTTTATTAT
>NQII01015098.1:0-13613 GCA_002778355.1 Clitarchus hookeri | reverse complement strand
AAGTCCCTTGCACCACGACTGACTTATTTAACGTAATAATATTTTATTTTATTCCTGCAACACGTGCGCAGGTGCAGGGATCTTTACGCTTACGGAACGGCCTAACTCCGGTGAAGTTTTTGAATAGTGAGAATCTGCGATTGGCCAAGGCCAAGGCCCAACATCGCGAATAAACATAGGTTGTTTACAGATATAATATGCAAGACTGTTTGCTGAGAGTCTTTGAAGTAAAGTACAGATGCTGAAAATGTGTGAGCCACAGCATCAATGGACACGAGAAACAAAACGAATGTGATGTGAACAACAGGTAAAACAAAAGTGCAGGCTGAGATTTCCAGGCAACAAANCCAGGCAACAGTATAATGCAATGACTAAAAAAGAGTAAAGCAAAAAAAAGGCGAGGTAGGCTGAAGATTAAGTAGGCATACTGGTAACAACTTGCAGGAATGCACATATGTTACAAAAATAAAATCGGGAAATAAATGTTTACTAATTGTGTTTTAAGACACTAGGTACTTAAGTAGTAGATTCATTTCTACAATGGCACAGTTTAATATTCAGTACACCTAAATACTTATAAAATAAATAAAACATACTGCGAATATACCAATGTGCCTACGCAATTATGATTATGTATGATTAGTAGTACTAATACATACCATTTTACAGATAATTTTTAAATTTGTCAGAAAAGACATTCTCCATAATTACCATGCAGTAATTTTGTAAACATTTTTCCATTTGTATAGGTGCAGGTTTTGGGAAATACCCGGCAAGTGGAGTGGTGGTGTGTGCTTTCGTGGTTCTTTTCTGAATTTGACTGTGTGAACATTTTGTATCAGGATGGTGTGCTGAAGTTTAAGTGTTTCTGAGGTTGAGCACTGTCACAATTGTAGTGTTTTCAACGGGCCACATCCACATTTCGAGTAATGATCAAGTTTTGAACTTGTTTTTTATACCATTTAGTAGATAACAGTGTTACAGTAATTAAACAGGCAGACGAACATATTTTCCATGGTAAAGTGTTGTCATACCTCCTCTTAATTTTGAGACTGAATCTGATGAGCCCTAACGCACGCTGAATGCAATAAGTACACGAAAGGGAACACCAGCGCAGCTCACCACGCCAACACATACGGCCTGGCAGTGCACCGCGAGACAAAGTAAATGGCGGAGAACATCAATGTTAACAGAACATCTAATAAGACCACGTGGCCGACAGACCAAGAACATGATACCAAACCGGCCAGTGATTGTGCAGGTTTAGCGACTAAAATAAAGTGCAATAAGCAGGTGCCCAGTGTATGGTCGTTTCACTTAAATTAACAGTGTTAAGATGTAGTGCGACGTAACATCTGCGTGTGTTAAAGGTGTGCCGGTAAGACTGCCACAGGCAGAACTGGGTAAGTAAATTCAGAGATGTATTTATAAACTTAACATGAGGCAAGCTGCTAGCTGCTTAAATTTTAGTTACTTTAAAAGCTGAACGAACAAACACTGAACTGATGCCGGAGTGGTGGCTCTTCCTTTGAACGCACTGCTGTTTGAGCCAGGGTACAATTCCTTCGTTTGAGGTGCGATATAATTAAAACCCTTAAATGAGGTGGGGTTTGTGTGTGTACACGTGCATGTTTTTTTACAGGGGAAATTTCTTTATGGCCAGGCAAATAAATTTTAATTCGCAACTGCCCTAATTTTAATTTATATTATGGTAAGGTGGGTTTATAGCATAGTACCGAACATATGCTAATTAAAATTTCTGTTTTCCAGTGTTGAGTTTGTGTGTATTTAAAATATAAGCTTTGTTGTGACCGTTAACAACTGCACGCAGTTCCTACTGGCTAGCAGCCACGCCCAGTTTGTTTCAGGCAGCAGCTGAGGGTGTAATGACGCAATATTCTTAATTTTTCGGGACACAGGTGTAAAATTCTTTTGTGTGTATTTAGATTTGGAAAGCTTCGTAATATTTTATCAGGTTTAAAGTTAAAGCCGCGGTGGTTCGTTTCCCGTGATAGTTTGTTTATTGAGCAGACGTGTGCTTTTGAAGGTTATCGGACGGACATCTGCTGTTTACGTTGTAACAGGAGTCTGTTTACCGTCTAGTTTCGAAAGTTGTTGTTTTGGTTATGTGTCAGCATTATACAGAAACTTTCCAGCTGCGTCGTGACGTTCGGTTCTCTGGAAGTGGACGGTGTCAACAGTTTTAGTTTCCTGTGACGCAGTTGCAGGTACAATAACATGTTGTGAGCGCGGGACACAGCGTAGTTTTGGATGACGCTANAATATTCTTAATTTTTCGGGACACAGGTGTAAAATTCTTTCGTGTGTATTTAGCTTTGGAAAGCTTCGTAATATTTTATCAGGTTTAAAGTAAAAGCCGCGGTGGTTCGTTTCCCGTGATAGTTTGTTTATTGAGCAGACGTGTGCTTTTGAAGGTTATCGGACGGACATCTGCTGTTTACGTTGTAACAGGAGTCTGTTTACCGTCTAGTTTCGAAAGTTGTTGTTTTGGTTATGTGTCAGCATTATACAGAAACTTTCCAGCTGCGTCGTGACGTTCGGTTCTCTGGAAGTGGACGGTGTCAACAGTTTTAGTTTCCTGTGACGCAGTTGCAGGTACAATAACATGTTGTGAGCGCGGGACACAGCGTAGTTTTGGATGACGCTACTGGCAGATGCCGGATGCCATGCGCTCATCTTAGGAGAAGGGGGGGATAGGCCTGCCTAATACATACTGGTGGTGCCTATCGCCTAGGGGGAACAAAGTAACCAACCGTCGAAGAAGACGCATTGAGCGTGAGAAGATGCATCAGGCGTGAAGAATTTCACCCACACCAGCAAGCACCAGTGACGGTAAGATCTTTTGTTCACATTTCTTTTTCAGTTTAACGTCATTTAAATTCTATCAACTTATTTCCGCCGGTGTGGGGGGTCGTTAGGATGCCAGGAGGGAACGAACATCCCTCCTGCCTTCGGAACTTAGTCTTGCGATGCAAGTTTGAGACATTAATAAACTGTAAATGACTGTGGCGCTGTTTTCTGCACTGGTATAATTAATTGTGAAAGTTCGTACTCTGCAACTGGAACTTCGTCTGTAAACTGTGAAACTTCAATGATAAATAAAGTATAAAGCAAACTAATCTGGAACTTCTTTTTTTTTAATTAATCGGAGTCACCTGGTACTGAGTCTCGTATTCTACCTATGAGCAAGCCGTGGCAATGTAAACATTTGGCAGTGTAATAAGTCCGCAACGTTACAAGATGGCGCCCCACTGTGCGGCTGCATTATTATAAATACGGACGTAACGAGGCGGGAACGTTACAAGGGATGACGTGCATGTGGAAGGCCCTCATACATTTTCGCAACTATAGTTTTCAATAGTGTCATCATTCTGGAACAGTTCTTTTCTACCTTCCACAACTCCCTCAGTCCCTCCCTTGTGCACTGCAGTGCAAGAGAGGTTTTAATTGGCAATTTTTTGTGACTGCTGCCTCCATTCTTACCGGAGACATATGTCATCCACGTGGTCAGCCAGTACAAGTTTGGATTTTCCTCATGCCACGCACGCTTATGTTAATTTCTGTTTAAATGTGTGATATTTTTAAGTGCAATTCTGCAAAGGGTACTTTGTGTTTGCTGTCAATGGTCCAGTGTTCATTAAGTGCGCAATGACGTACTGTGTATCAATGTACCAAAATAAAAGGTACATAAATAAACATGTACAGTGTTGCCTGCTCATTTCTTTACACGAGTATGCACCACCTTACAGTAGCGTGAGGTATGACGTGCTCCGAAACCTCAGTGACAACCGAGTTTAGTTAGAGTGTAGGTCCATATGTGGAAGAGAAGGTATGGGGGCTGGAAAAGGTGCAAAGAATGGTAGCAAGGTGGGTTATGGGTAAATGGGGAAGGCAGAGGCGAGAAGGTGAGGATAAAAGGAATTTTAGACCATCCTCAATGATTATGGACTTGGGGACTGAGGTGAAGTCAGCTTCAAATTCCAGCTTCAATTCCACACTGCAAACATAACTGCAAGAAAATCACTAGAGTCGCTTCTACTCTACAGTAACTGCGTCAAGCAAAAATTGCACATCTCCTAGTATCTTAAATTAAATTTTAAATGGTAACGTGACACAAATCGCTACTTTACACAGTAGGTATTAAAAACAGCAATATTGTAAACACAAAAATTAAAGTAGACTAATTATAATGTGTAAATAAATTTGATTATTAATTATTTTTATTATAATACAGTTGCAAGATGCCAAAGGGGCACATCCAAGATCGTGAAGGATGGAGGTCTCGATAAAATAAAAGAACTAAATTCAATTTTAATTTATTCACACACCTATTATTTACAGCATCAATCTATGTACCTCCAATTTTACTCTTTTTATTTCTCAGTGAGCACAATATTTAATGTCTATCTCAACTCTAGTTAAAATCCTTCTCAATAACTCTGGTTACAGACAATTAATTCACGCTCATCATTAACACATGTTCAGTCTATCTGCAGCCATAATTTGAAATGTCTTTCACGCATCCAGTCCAATAATCCAGCCTGACAGTTGCATGCTTCCCTGTACTGATGCTTGCCGTTGCAGATCTTCCTCCTGCTGGTCACTTCCGGCGCCACTCGTTGCGCTTCCGGATAGTCGTCTATCGCTTAATGTCGCATAATCGCCCAGACTCCCGACTCTCATGAACTTCTGGCTTGGAGACCAGACGCGCTTTTATAATATCAGCAACCAAGATCTGGAATATTCCCCGCACCCCGAGACACGCAGAGAGAGGAAAGGACGATCAAAACCAGAACATTCATCAGACGAATGCAGAAATTCAATCTGCCGAAGGTCAGGAGCGCACGAACCGCAAAGGGCTTATTGCAGCGGCAAGCTCGTGTAAGTTGGTGTTTGTCTTCGCCTCCCACTCTCGGGTTACATGTATGACCTCCACACATTCCCACTCTCGCAAGCAGCGAGCACCTAACAATACTACGAACTTGGGAAACTTAAAAAAAACTTGCAGATTGTTATTGTCTATGTGCTGATAAACTTATGGCTCAGAACAATTTGATACTGGGAAATAAATATGAAGTCACAGAGATTAAAATCTTTATATGTCGTCGCAAGAAAATGAATACTACACTGCAACTTCAGATAGTGCATGTTCTTTAAAATTTATAGCATTCAAGGCAACTGTGCTCCAGTTTTAGTCTAAACACAGATAAACCTATCACTTTGAATAACTTAGTGATTCCGAGAGAAGCATGTAGGGCTTTCTAGATTCAAAACCTTCCAATGAAGCAAAACAACTCGCATAACATTGTAATCACAGTTACTGATTCTACTATAAAATGTATCAAAATCATGGCGACTGTGCTCCACTTGTCTAAGAGCCAATAAACTTGTGACTCAGAATGACTTAGCACTTGTGGGTGACTAGTTTGGTGCCTTCTAGATTAAAAATCTTCCATTTAAGCAGAAAAACTCAAATTGATCTCTAATCAAAACTGGCATATGCACTAAAAAATGTATCAGATTCATGTTTACTGTGGTCCAGTTTTTATCTGAGAGCCAATAAACTTGTGACTCAGAACAACTTGTCGATTCTGAGAGACAGGTTTAAAGCCTTCCCTTGACCTGCACCGCACGAGCGAGTGGAAGAGAAGGACAGAGTAGTGATACAAAATAGTCCATACTGTATAAGGCCACTTTCTGACAGGTCTGCGAAAGTACTGCCACTGTTTACATTTGACTACGTNCGTTTCTGGCTGGTAATACCTCGCATAATATCCGACAGATGGTGCGCACAGCACGTCATGGCAAAGTTTGAGTAACCCTTTTTTGGTCAACAGATAGTCTTTTTTAAAGTTGATAGTTCTTATATTATGGGCTGGAAATATATTTAAAATTTGTGTTGTTCAGTCAAATTATTAAAAAAAATAATTCAAAAATATTATGCAATATTTCTGTATGTTTTTGGAATTAATATCAAGTAAGTGTTGAAAGCGAGGTTGGAGAGGGATGATACGACGGGAAAAAGCTTTCTGAAGTTAGCACAACTTCAGAAAACTTTTCGACGTCGTATCGTTCTATAGTGCATTTCATTTTGAACACCTATACATAACTACATTATCACGAAGTTTAGTTTTTAACACTAACAACCATTGCTTTGTGACCTTGTAAAATAAAATGTATTAATAAATCTAAGAACTTTTTCTTATCTGCGTATTTTCTGCTTTTCTGATGTGCATCGGCAGTGCGCTCACAATAGCCAACGTAATTTTAACTTTTGTTCGTTTGTGCATCAGCTGATACAGGATGTTGTAAATGGCACTTTGTTTGTTTCATATACTTCAAAGTGCCACTCACTGACTGTCAGAAAGTGGCCTTCTTATACCATATGGACTTTAGCAGACAACAAGTCACTAAGGGATGTTTGAAAGACAGGAGAGCGATAATCCTATCAAGGTTTTTAATTCACAAAGAGTGCCGCAGTGCATTCTTCCACCTGATGCTGTATAAGCCTTTTGCGACTCGCACGCATCTGACCTTATGCAGATTGAATTTCTGCATTTATCTAAACAATGTTCTGATTTTGATCGTCCTTTCCTCTCTCAGTGTGACTCGGGATGCTGGGAATATTTGAGATCTTGGCTGCTGATACTATAAAAGTGTGTTGGGTCTCCAAACCGAGAGTTGATAGGTGCCTGGAATTTGGATGATTGCGCAATCTTGAGAAATAGATGAGCGAGAAGGGNTTCACAAAGAGTGCCGCAGTGCATTCTTCCACCTGATGCTGTATAAGCCTTTTGCGACTCGCACGCATCTGACCTTATGCAGATTGAATTTCTGCATTTATCTAAACAATGTTCTGATTTTGATCGTCCTTTCCTCTCTCAGTGTGACTCGGGATGCTGGGAATATTTGAGATCTTGGCTGCTGATACTATAAAAGCGTGTTGGGCCTCCAAACCGAGAGTTGATAGGTGCCTGGAATTTGGATGATTGCGCAATTTTGAGAAATAGATGAGCGAGAAGGACAACAAGTGGCGAGAGAAGTGACCAGCATGAGGAAAAACTGTGACTATGAACATTGGTGCAGTGAAGACTGGACTATTGGACTGGATGCACACGTGTAAGACATTACTAATGATGGCAACAGACAGACTGAACATGTGTTACAGATGAATGTTGAGTTAAATGACTATAACCAGGGACATTGATACTGACTTTAATTAGGGTTGAGATAGACACTGAATACTGCGCTAACAGGAATAAAGAGTAACAGTGGGGGAAGAGAGAGAGCGCGAGAGATACATATTAAGACCTCCATCCCTCATGAACTTGGATACACCCCTCTGGCAACATGTAACAATATATAAATATATAAAGTACCTGAAAAATAATTTCCATGCCCGCATAGGCAGCAAAAGATAATTCCATACATTTTTTAATCCAGAAAATATAANACAACAGAAATAACTAATGCTTTGAATATTAAATCGTCTGTAGTTGGTATTTTTTGCGATTCAACAAAATCCTTCATAATACATCAATCATAAATGTATATGTAAATGTGTTATGGATAGTTATATTTACTCTCTTGACTTATCCTGTACTGTATACAGCTTAGGCTGTCAATCTATTGGATGCAAATATAAATACAAATAAAATAAATAACTGAATTACGCATAGATTTAGTACAGTCGCTCTTATAGTATCACTTGACACAAACTCATCTGGGAAAATGTTAGTTTAAAATAATTACGTAACTCTAATTTGCAATTAAATTTTATTTTGGCCATTATAGCACTCCTGCAGCAATCTATTTAAAATGCCAACTATTTAAAATCACTTATACACAGAGGTTATGGTAACTACAGATGCGAAAACCAAAACAAAAGTAACTTACTAAATACAAAATAATGCTCTACACACTTTTATAAACTCATTTTTGCTATACTTACCATAGGCATGGCCTTCTTTCCCTTTTTGACACAAATTTTGATGCCGTCCTTAATCAGCTATGAGCCTAAAAACGGTCTACGACCACTTGACCTTAGCTCTGTAATAACTATTTCTCAAAAGTTTTCGCATGAGTCAACGGGGGTAATTTTCTTTATTGACTTGTGTGAAGAGCTCCACATTTACTTTAAACATGATATGATTACGTACACCAAAAGTTACTTATTGCTTGATTTACTATATAAACACTGTTTTCTTTTTCGTCGCCTGTCAAATTAATTTTTGCTGCAGCCAACGGCTCATATCAAAATTACCCCTTTATTTAAAAGGCCAACATAACAAATCTTAGAGAGTAGACATCCATTACAATTTGTGAAACATAGATTTTCAGTAGAACAGAACCCAATCCTGCAAAGACATTTTATCGAAGGGGCCATATTTATTTAATACATAGCTAGAATTAACAAGTGAAATGTAATGTATAAGCCCTAAACAAGTGCTCTCAAGGAAAAAAAAACAATCTGTCCATCGATTTACAATGTAACTAACAGAACGATAACCAAACATAATAAATATAATCTTGGCTTTTTTGTGAATTTACAGCATGAAACATGCTTCAAATAATTCAAATTATCATATCTAATAAATGTTTAGGATGTTCAAGCCTATGTAACATACTTATTACACAGTCCCTTAAATCGCAATAAAAAAATTAAATTATGCAACTGGAGTAAATAAATGAATGAAAATAAAATTAAGAGAACATGGGTTTTTAACATAATTTTCTACAATAATTTATTTTTACTTGCCGAAGTTTGGACAGAATAAGTTGAAGTCCAACCTCACGTACTGTCGCGACTGTCCATTGCGCCGTCAAACAACGGCATCGCCAACCGAGCACGAACACCATACCGACACCGCGAACAACAGAGGAGAGGCTGTCAGCAACATCATTTCACTGGTGTTTAGTAAACTATCCACTTCCACCAATACCGAATGAATCATCTGATGGTTCCACTTAAAACCAAACATGTGGGCGACACCAGCCAGGACACTCTCATGGTTCGGATCCCGCGATATCGGCACGTGTGATCCAACACAACAATGTGCTGTCAGGATGTAGGACAAATGAACTCAGCACCAGGCAGCACAGCATCCCTAATCAGGACACCAACATCATGCTGAAATAGCTTTGCATTTACCAGGTGATTGGTGGTTCGAGTGCCCTCAAAAACAGAGTATTAAAACATAATACTTTTTTATTTTTTTTTTTTTTTTCAGTGTGATGCTTGCCACGTCCTTCCTCCCTTAGTATGTTCGTCCCATTTCAACTTTGCAGCTGCGACGTGCCATCTACGGGGGGAGTCGGCCGAAGTGTGGTCGTTACACCTCCATAACTCCTGCTCGGCGCGGTGTACTAAGAGTGCACCCTATCTGCACGACATCAGAGGCACTGCAGGAGTCAGGTGACCGCCCCACATTAATGTCCTCAAGACGCAACTTTCGAGGGCATAATAATTCAGGCCGACTACTATCACCAAACAACCCTCCTCCCTTCCCACCGATAAAGTTGTCACCGGGGAAATGAATGCAGCGAGGGGGCCACAACGACCCAGCAACTGCGCTCATAAAATCGTGAAATATTTAATTTAAATTAGGTTACTTGTTGCAAGAGGTTCAGTTTGCTGAATAAGTAGGTGAAAATCCTATGTGCGTAGCTTTAACCATTTGGTTTTACATAAGTACGGAGTGTGCATAACAGTTGGCATAAACTTACAAATATTTTTCAAAACAGAGGATATATTCATTCTTTCTTTGACAGGGAGCCGTATTTTGTAGGTGTATCTAAATGTGCCAGCCTTGCTTTGAGAGCAGGTGATAACAAAGTCTGAACTGTGCTTAGTCGACACAAGATAATACGTAGCACAGCTGCCTCATTCCAACCAGTGTTGGTGTCCGCTCTGTTCTGTAGCTTCAATTCCGCGATGGGCTTTGAACGTTTCTAATCTTTTTCAGTTGCTACCATGTCAAGTTTTCACTGAAATTATGGCACTAAGTAAAGCTAGCGCCTTCACCAGTAGTTGCAAAAGGGAACTGGTTCACAAACAATGTCAATCTATAATTGTTGGTGAATGTTTATTTTTAACAAAATTTTTGAACTAAAAATTTGAAATAAAATTAGCAGTTTGACAGCATAGGCATGTGATGTCGGTGAACGTACAGTGCGATGGATATGCATTGCATTTACGCCGAAAGCAATATTTGCGTCACAAAAAAGTCAGGAAACAAGTGAGTGAGGGAAGAGATTTGGGCAGCTCTTAACAGTGAGGTCTTTAGAGCCGATGTCAGGAAACGAGTCACTGTTTTTGATGACTACCAAAGAATATCTTCGGAGAACTATGCTAGAATTCTAGGATAGAGAGAAAATTCTGACAACCAAAATTATGGCAGTTATGCGTGACAGTTTCAACAAGTGCCACAACAAATCCATTGAATTTTTTTTTTGTTTTGAGAAATTGAATGACGGGAGGTAGAATGTAATGGAAAGGAGTAGCATAATATGCGCGAACAAGGAGGAAGAGCTTGTGCTGACATTATAAGCTACATCAACAAAGTTTAATTATGTTTTCCATGTTACAAGCTACTGTAAGTAAATAACAGTAATTACATTTACATTTAATAGCTGTTGCTAGTCTGCAAATTTAAGTGTTGAATCATTTTTACTACGAACTTGAAACTTTAGGTGTTCGTCTGCTGACAGAGTTTCCTAATAGATATAAACTTCAAACAGTGGTTGGTAACGCTCGCCGATAGGCTGACCTTAGGCGGCCAAGAAGTTCTGTGACTGGTGTAGTTCACTGAATGGAGGGTTGCAACAGTGTTAAGGGTGGCATTCTTAAGCATTTCGTTTGCAGTCCTGCAAACTCCTCGCGTATAAGAGGGGACTGTCTCCTGAGGTTTTTTTTTTTTTAAATATCTCATAAATCGAACTTGAATTCATGAATGAGGTTTGCGAGTTCCTCTTTCGCTGGGGTTTGAGAGTCCGATGATTTTCTGAGACACGTGTGCAAGGCTTAAAAGATGCAAAGCACGTTTCCCGCTATCAGCAGTTAGGAACAAGGTTTTTAATTAAATGGATTTGCCGAAAAGCACATGCGTTTTAAAAAATATTTATAAACTAATGTGTACGCTACTAAAGTAGGTACTTACAAAAAATCTAACATAAATGTGCTTCTGAAATGTTTCACCATTTGATCTATATATTCTGCCGAGGCATTAGTCTCTCTACCGTGACGTGAAATTATAATACTAATACTTCAAACTTTAAGATTTAAAAAACCAACACGAAAACCTATGAGGCAAAACTAAAAAATATGAATGTTGTACAAAAAATAAAAAACAGAAATTTTGCTACATTAGTAAGATATGTTTAGTTATCCTGTGGTTATCATAGCAGGCTTCTAATATTCTAATGCATGTTCAAATCCTAATCCAGAAAGAGATATTTTTTTATATTAAATTCCCTGCAACTCAAACACTACAGAACTTATATTATTCCCCTCCAAAACACTTCATTAGAAGCACAAACAACGAAAATCAATTAGAGATTTTGCAGATAGATCCATGGAATTCATGAAAAGTTCCTTCCAGAAAAAATGAGTAGGCCTACTCATACAAATAGTAAGATGCACGACACTAGTTCTAATCCTAATTTCGCCATGATTTTTTAATATATTTACCTGGTAGTCACTAAAAATAAGACTTATGTTACATTAAACCACAACACGGCAAGCAAGTAACAAATAAATATAACCATACCTAACCCATCAGTTTTTGAGGAAGTTTTTCAATTTCCTGTATTATTTTCCTCTCCATTTGTGCGATTCAAATGTCACCACTTTAAAAGAGTTGTATCTGCCAGTACATTATATCTCAATTATTGAAACGGCGTAAGGTATGGGCCACTTTTGCAAGTACAAAGAGAGGTTAAAGGGATGAGGGTCCTTTANACCTTTCATTTATAATATTTGCTTTGACTGCTATAGTTTCTACCATTTCCCACAACAGTATGCTGTTGGGGAAAAATTTTTAGTGATGATGTCACATTGCTTGCTTGTGAAACCTCAGGTTCTATGGATACGTAAGGCGGTCAGAGTTGCCCAGCTTCACAGTTCATCTTATGTGAGAAGTGAAGGACAGTCTTCTCTTTCCTGACCACCTTAGCTCTCAGTTCGGTAAGTAATTTTGGGCCACATTGCTCGCGATTGACTGTTAGTCATGCGACTCCTCGGACTCAGCAGGTAGAGTCACGTTATCGTGTCTCAGTTCTTCATCTGATGCGACAGGTGACATATCATTTTCTCTCTCCTGACCTCCTTCGCTCTCAGTTGGGTAAGCAATTTTATACCACACTGCTCGCTCGTGATTGACTGTTGGTCACATGTCATATCAAGCTCAATAGGTATACCAGGTGAATTACCAAAAACTTGCCCTGCAAATATTTCTGAAATGGCAGGCGCTTTTGATGTGCTGCTGTCACAGAAGTGAAGTTTAGACAAGGGCTCAGATCATTGCAGTGAATACACAGATTTTTAATAATTATTAGAATGTTTATTTCTTGAACAAAGATACATTTGTTCAAATGGAAGAATGTTTATTCACATCAAGAAAATAAAACTAGAAGAAATTAGAACGTCAATGGTGTTTTTTACAGGATTCTAGTGCAAGTAGATTATGTGCTATCATAATATGACAATTTTAAATACCTACCCACAGTTGTCTGCTCCTTTTAACTGCTTAATTACAATGCTATGATGTTCGTATGTTTACTTTTCTGTTTTGTGTGTATGTGTGAGTGCATGTAGTTTTTTCTGAATGTGCAAGAAAACACATTTTACATCTTGTATACTTATGTGATTTTAATGTACCATGTATTAGCACTCGTTAAAGAAATACAAAAGTCAAACAAATTCTATGAATTCTGAAGAAGAAAAACTGTCCACCGGTTGTGTTTAAAATGAATCGGTGTACTAGGAGTGCACCCTATCTGCACGACATCTGAGGCGCTGCAGGAGTCAGGTGACCGCCCCACATTAATGTCCTCAAGATGCAACTTTCGAGGGCATAATAATTCAGGCCGACTACTATCACCAAACAACCCTCCTCCCTTCCCACCAATAAAGTTGTCACCAGGGAAATGAATGCAGCGAGGGGGCCACAACGACCCAGCAACTGCGCTCATAAAATCGTGAAATATTTAATTTAAATTAGGTTACATTTTGCAAGAGGTTCAGTTTGCTGAATAAGTAGGTGAAAATCCTATGTGCATAGCTTTAACCATCTGGTTTTACATAAGTAANATGTGCATAGCTTTAACCATCTGGTTTTACATAAGTAAGGAGTGTGCATAACAGTTGGCATAAACTTACAAATATTTTTCAAAACAGAGGATATATTCATTCTTTCTTTGACAGGGAGCCGTATTTTGTAGGTGTATCTAAATGTGCCAGCCTTGCTTTGAAAGCAGGTGGTGATAAAGTCTGAACTGTGCTTAGTCGACACAAGATTATACGTAGCACAGCTGCCTCATTCCAACCAGTGTTGGTGTCCGCTCTGTTCTGTAGCTTCAATTCCGCGATGGGC
>NQII01015097.1:0-16414 GCA_002778355.1 Clitarchus hookeri | reverse complement strand
CCGCCAGCCGATAGGTAGAGTCCCGTAAAATTTTGCGAATTCATTTTGCAACAAGGTAGACTCCACAATCGTCTGTGTACTCGGCCCGCACCTACCTGTCCACTGGCTGAAGTTCCGAATGTATCCCAGGTAGCACATTGTTCGGTTCTCCTTTACGCGCTGGATAGTTATTGGCTCAAACACGTCCAGGGCGTGGATAACAAACTGCGCACCAATCGAGGAACTAATCAAATGTGTACTCGTTCCAGGTCAAGCTTATTATAGCCTCGAATGAATTCACGAAATTCCCGGGTCTCTAACGAATGGGAAACCTTTCCCAGCATGCGGTGGCCAATCGGACACAAGGCCCCGTTACCAGAGCCTCGTGCAGCCAACCAACGTGGCGTACCGCCCACATCAGAGGAACCGCCCACTCCATAACGTTAAAGAGGCCGTGACGTTCGTGCAGCATGTTGTCTCCAGAGATAAATATGTTGTAGGAAACTTATCACATAGCAAAAACCGACACGGAAGGAAAACCAACACACCGATAATTCCGCAGAAGGAATAGTCAACAATTACTTGGAGACGGAACCAAAAAAATAACAGAAATACATGAAAAACAAACTGTTTAGTATAAAATTTACAACAAATGGATTTTGCAGGCGCACTTTTGAAAACTGTTATTGTATGTGAGTGCACAACATAACTGAACACCATAGAATAAAACTATTATTACTCGTTGAATCTTCGTCCCGAAATATGGTATATTTAGTTTGTAAATATTCTACAAAACAAAAACAGCCGATGGGTACGCCTAATATAGTTTCGTCATTTAAATGTTGAAAGACACGATCCTTTGCACTGCGGTAGAATACTGATTTGAGGCAGATGTTGGAGATAATAGTTTCAAAATTAAATTAACACCTGTGTAGCTAATATTGTTTAATAAATGTCGTTATTTGACTGTACCCCCAAGTGGTTAAGTATTATCCCCCCCCATTATTGTTCCGAGTTTGATCTCTCTGGCTCTGGCGGAGAGGGGGGATTTTTCATGGGGAGTGTGGTGGGCACCGTAGAAGTGTGGGGTTTTCTCAGGGTACTCCGGTTTCTTCCCTCGTCTTCATTCCACCGCTACACAGCCCCAATCTCACCTCGTCTATTCTTTATGCCGAAAATAATCCGAGTGATCACATATAATTTGCTGCGTGCGACTATTTATTACTTGAATTCCTGGGCAATGTGTTCTACATGACAAAAACTGCTAGGAGCGAGCCCTACAAAAAACTTCATACATTTACGCTGGTTGAAATCAATTAATTATAAAAATTCATATTTCTCCAGTAAAATGAAACCAAACAAAAACGTTACAATAAATAAATTAAGACAGTTTATAAATGATAGCTTGTAGGAGCAACCTGAATAATTAAAACGGCGCTCTGAACTACTCAGGTGTGTGCTGGATACGTAGGCTGTTCGAGAGTCAACTTTTCTTTCTTTATAGATTTGAGGATATGTGTGGCTTCGTGACAAGATATCGATGATAACATAATTAAAATACTGAATAACGTAACAAATATTCGTAATTTTTTTCCATCTAAAATATGACATTTTACACATAAAATATTAATCCGTACAAATTCATCCAATCCATTCACGGTTACTTCCGACTTTTCTGAAGCCCTGCTAAAGGTCTACTTCCAGGATATTCCTCCGCCTCATGCAAACACAGCTTAAATGAATCTAGAAAATAAGGCTACACCAAAGGAACAATGCACACAGCTTTTGTGCTCTCTCGGTGTAATAATATTTCGCATAACTATTTCTTACTAGGCATTACCAACACACATATGTTCTCGCTGTTTTTATTCATATTATTGATTATAAATGAAATATATTATAATTTATAAGTGAAATATAAATAAAATTTAATTTTAACAAAACATACGGTAGTTTTATGTCAACAAAAGTATAAAAAGCTTGTGATACATGGCATGTTTAGGAAACAACCGTACACGTCAAACACGGGATGATTTCTCAAAGGTTTGATTCATAACCTACATCTGGCAACTCTGGACACAAACACAAGCAGCAAAGATGTTCCATTCCGTATTGCTTTCTGTTCCAAAGATAAATCGCAAGTTTACAGTGTCGCCACTCGTCACTCTGTTGGTATGACTGATCACAAAATTTATCTTCTGTTGGTGTAAGAATACACTACATTTTGATGCTTCCCTGAAGCTTAACTATACTAGTTTTCCTTATTATAATTAATTATAATACAATATACTACATAAACTGAAGTTATACTACAAATAGTATAATTATAGTACGGTTGGCAACTCTGGAGGATGTGATTCTGTGTAGATTGTAAGAGTGTGTGTGTGTGAGAGAGAGATGGATGGACAGAGCCCGAGAGAAGTAAATAAAGACAGTGATAGAAGCAAAGAAACTGTATGGAAAGTGAGTGATGGGTAAGAGGGGTATGGAATTGACAGAGGGGATCGTTTCTCAGAACTAAGTGCATATAAGACATTCAGGACAAGGTTTGAACTCTCAGTGNTGGAATTGACAGAGGGGATCGTTTCTCAGAACTAAGTGCATATAAGACATTCAGGACAAGGTTTGAACTCTCAGTGAAGCGGCAGCGTCACGTAATCCAGCTGAAGCGAGTGTTATGAAGCAGCGATAGAGCACGAGATAAGGCAGCAGATCGCGGCGTTCGTGTCGGTTATCGGCTTTGGAAATGGAGCTACGTAGTCGTCACTCCCCCGGCCGAGTGGACCAGTAGAGACGCACAGCGCTGTCACGTGACCACCGCCGTCTACACTCAACAATACGTTCACAAAAATTACAAAATATTTTCTACGCTGTTCACGGCAAACTGAGCGCTTTTGGAAGCCTGCTTAGTATCTACTNTCACAAAAATTACAAAATATTTTCTACGCTGTTCACGGCAAACTGAGCGCTTTTGGAAGCCTGCTTAGTATCTACTTGTATGAAAATCATCTATTATTCCACCTTTATAAAGATTAACATTGCCATGGGCCTAATCACATTATNGTATCTACTTGTATGAAAATCATCTATTATTCCACCTTTATAAAGATTAACATTGCCATGGGCCTAATCACATTATTCATTCGTCGGTCAAGCGACACTGTGAAAGTATTAGAAAATTAAATATTTTACAAATTTGGCAATTCTTTATCTGCTATGCATTAAAATCAGAAAGCATAATGAATAATTCCAGCATCCACAAACGTTTACCTCACTTTTTTAATTCACCCCTTTAGCAGAAATTTGTTGTTTTCGTGCCATGATTTCAGTTTCAGAGGTATTGTTGGAAATGTGTTGTTACAGAAAATTTACAATTTACCAGTTGTTTAATACGTTTGTATCTAATTTTAACTGTGTGTTATTTCCTGCTTGCAAAAAGGCAGGAACTTATTGATAAAATATAAGTATGCGACTTTACAAGCAGATGGCATACAACTAAAAATTACGCACACAAATATTTAACAACTAGTAAAATGTAAATTTTGTATAATCCTGCATTGTTAGTAATCACTACGAATCCGAAATTATGACGCGAAAACGAAGAATTTCTCCAAAAGGGGCGAAGCCGAGCCTTAAGACATGGAACTACTTTCGCTCCGTCGTTACCAACTTATCAGATGTGCGCTAGTCAATGTGCCCGTTAAAATATACGCAGGTAGGAGCAGTGACATCTTCCAACAGTTGATTTCAAAAATGCTTAATTAGCAGGGAAAAGACTGTAGCTCAACGTTACGTCCGTAATTCGGTATAATTTATAAGGTTAACAACATAAGAGTAATATCAATACATCCTTTAGTGTAACATACTACATAATACGGAAATGAAAACCAATAATTGCACTTATAATTTACACATTACCACATTTTATGTTGTAATTACTTTGTTTGCATGTAGCCATCATAAACGACCTCATCAAACGGCAGTAATATAAATACTGTCGGTCTATTGGGAGCCTACGTTTAGTATGTCTGTATTTCATGCAATACAATGTTATTTGGAAAAGTCTAAGGAATGCTGTTGTACACAGAATTCAAATCCAAAGCGAAGAGAAAATGGAGAGATTTTACGTCGCATGGAAATGCACAGAAAGCTACAGTATGAATATAGTCGGTTCCAAATAACTGGAGCGCAATATATCGCATGCAAAAAATTCGCTTAATTAGTTTGANGTATGAATATAGTCGGTTCCAAATAACTGGAGCGCAATATATCGCATGCAAAAAATTCGCTTAATTAGTTTGATGGTTTAAAAAATGTCCTAATTTTACGGATTATAATAAAGTATTCATAGACACTGCATTTTTGCTTGCGACAAGCATCTGTTGCTTGCGACAAGCCATGTTGGCTTCTGGAGTATTTCATTTTGTCGGCAAGAAACTTTTCTAAACGACGAGAATATTTCTTTTGATATTTTAATTTCATGGTAGAAAATCCGTAACAACTAAGCTATTTGCGCAACACACGATAAACCTAACTTGTGAATATAACTTGGTAGACTGAACACTTTTAAGTGCGGTAAGTAGTTATATACAGCCAGTACTGGGGGACCTGGCGCCTGGCGGGGGACGAGTTGCGGCCATCTTGGATGACGTCACGAGCCAAACCTCCTGCTCTGTCATTCATTCCCGACGGCGGTCATTTTGCCAGCCAGTACCAGCTGCGGCTATTTTGTCAGTCAGTACCAATGGCGGCCATTTTATCAGCAAGTACCGACCATCTTGCTTAGTCATTCCTGGTGGCCATATCGTTCCCTACTTCATGCTCTTGCATTCAAAGTGAGGAGTTTTCTCCGAGTGCTCCTGAATTCGATTATTTTCTCATTCTTTTGCGATCTTCTTCCCTACTTCATGCTCTAGCATTACAAGCAAGGGGGCCATTTTCCCAGCCAGTACCGGCCATCTTCGCATTCTTGCATTTCAAGCGAGGAGGTTTTCTCCGAGTCTTCCCGAATTCGAGCCGCAACCATCTTGGATCACGAGACAACCTCTCTCATTCCTTGCGAACATTTAGTTAGTTCGCTCGTTGCCTGCGCTAGCATTGGGAAGTGTAGTTTAAACAATGCCCACCAGGAGCACTGGGAATTTAGTAGTTTGAGAACTCTAAAATTCAGGAGGTGTGCGTGATCGTTCCGACCACCCTTGGGTCGTCAGTCCGACGACGCCTTGACGACACGACCGCCATTGCATGGGATATTTAAGAAGACGAAATAATGTATATACAGGCACTGGCCTACACACTTGACATACAATAAACTTGTAATCGTGAAAAAAATCAACATTGATTAAGAAATATAATAAATGCTCTCATCATCATCATTCAGAAAATATATGCATACTTCTTATACGTGTAATAAAATACCGACAGTGTACCCAGTACCGAGACCGCAGTCCTTTTTTATAATAATAAAAAACAAATGGAACAAGCCGCGACCATCTGTAAATTAATAGCATGAAAAAAATTGTTTTNGTCCTTTTTTATAATAATAAAAAACAAATGGAACAAGCCGCGACCATCTGTAAATTAATAGCATGAAAAAAATTGTTTTTTTACCCAGTACTGAGGCTGCAGTCCTGTACGTTTATAATAAATGTAAATTTTTAGCTCTAAGGTTGTTAACCTTGAAACATATTGCACATAGATCGTGCGCACGTCAAATACAAGTGGAATACAGCTGACCTCGAACGAAACTATAGAGAACGCTAATGACTACGACCTCGGACAGCGTGGTCCCAGACTAACAACAGTTTAGACTCATATTCGATAATCACCTCCATCAGCAGCCCCCACCAATCCCTCGGTAAAAAATACGAATAGTCTCAAAAGATAACAGATGTTTAGACACATGCATATAACACACAGAGGGAATATAGTGTATGCATAAAATGTACCCAGCACAATTTCTAAGAATGAATTTATTTACATTAAAAAACATACATTCAACTATGATACGTACAAGCCTTGAAGAAAGGCACGTTCTTCGTCTTGAAGGCACGATGATCTGTCTCGTCGTCGTGCGGCTCTGGCTTGACATATGTGCATTCAAGGAAAATATTGAATTTAACCGCCCTCTGGTCCCCAATCTCCTGCTCCAGCTAGCCGATTACATTTTCCTTCATTCACTCGAGGTAGCCGCAAATATCAACAGCCCGACTCGACTTGTTCTTGGCAACACGTGTCTTCATGATGCCTCGAAATGCGCTCTCCGCCTCTGCAAATCCATAGGTGCTACACTCGCTGGCACCGCTGACGACGGTCCTACGGCGAGATCGGCCCTCCGCAGCATTGTGCGGGCCAGTATGGACTGTGATGGTCCTGGCTGGGAGGCTGTCCTCTTCCCCGGCGGTGGGGTGGGGTGGTGGTTCCATCCCATTTAGCGCTGTGTGCACGCAGGTTGTAAGCTCGGGTAAACTGCCTGCCACAGTTACCGCATTCCAGTTTCTCGGCATCAGGATTCGCCCAGCATCCACGTTCATGGCGGCACGCAACTCTAGTGTGGTTGAAGCTCTCGTTGCAGAACGTGCAGTGGGTCGACGCATCCTGCCTGATCAGTCCTGTGCATGTTGCATGATTGTCGTCAAGTTTGTCGGCGCGGGCAAATGATCATCAATACAATCTTTGTGTATCATTCTGTTTACTATTTTGAACATGAATAATATTTGTTTACGGGAAAAATTAATGAACTGAACTATTCTTGTTTAAATTCTAAGTAGAATAAGAACTCGGAAAATACTGAGAAGTCTCCAAACTGACGTTATTGAACTAGGAAACCTGGAGACTTTTGTGATCGGATATCAGGATTTATAAAAAAACTTTGAACAATAAAAAAAGAGAAAAAAGTAAAAACGTGTCGAGAGCATGCGATACTAAAACAACGTTGTGTGGCACCCCTCTGCCGTATCTACTCTTTGTTTATTTTCATGCTAGTTTTTTGATGTTATTTATCAAAGGTCCGCCGCTGGATTACGTACACGTGCGGATAGCGTAGTAAACGCTGAACCGCTCGACCGAAGGTAGCCTATTCAGTAATGTGAAATATTGCGCAAGAGGGCGGGCGTGCTTGTTGCACGTCATTGGCTATAAGTGCTGATCACGTGATAGCTGCCCGGTCATCCCGCTCATGTTGATCCCATGCCCCCCTCGTGGGTTGTGGAGGGGGAGCGGCGCGCTTTCCGTGGAGGGGAGGGGAGCACGAAGTGCGCACTCACAGTGACGGAGGAGTACGAGTGCGAAGTGTTGAACCTTGTTGCACGTGGCCGACAATATCACTATAATAGTGGAGCGAGATGCTGGAGATAACAGCATTGTGCGATACTTCGCAGTGACGAGTTGGCGCGAGGCAGGTGAATACGGGAATAGTGCAGTGGCTGTGTGGAGTTCCGCCAGTGTTGTTCGCGCTTCTGCCTTATCGCTTCGGTTATAATGTTCGGCAAGTCGAAAGAAGTTAGAAACGGCAACAGGTCTGTGGCTCACGTGCCTGTCTACGACCAGAACTTGCAAGAAACCGTCACTCATAAAGGTGAAGTAATTACTGTGTGCGTGTTGCATATGTTACGTTTAGTTTCTATTTTTTCACTGCCGCAACTGCGGGATATTCGTGCCGTAGCCGGCATTTTGCTCAAACTTTTGTCCTCATTACAGGAATATTTCACATTGCGAGTAGATTTAGTTAATGATGCTAGAGTTATTCGGATAGGAATACAAAAATACTTATGGTGGAATGTCTCTTAAGTAAATTAAGTTTAATTATAGAACTTAGGTTTTTATGTCGTGCGTTTTTCTGTTGTTTTTNGTGGAATGTCTCTTAAGTAAATTAAGTTTAATTATAGAACTTAGGTTTTTATGTCGTGCGTTTTTCTGTTGTTTTTTTTTGTTAGCCTGATGTTCCATTTAAAGCTGTGATGCCCTTTTTTTTATGGTTTTTGTTACATTGTTTTATTTTTATTTAAAAAAAATATTTCATAGTAACCTTGGCGTGAAACCGAAAGGCGAAAATTTTACTTCTTTACTTGCTCCTATAAATCATGTAATAATTATTCGCCGATGTATACAAAGCCGTCACGATTTATTACGTTTGAAATGTTTGAATAAGCCGAAAAAGTTGCGATGGAAATGCGATTACTTGATGGGTTTGAATTTTGAGGTTAGGTTGTTCAAATCATATTTGCTACACAGCCTTGGTTATTGCATTGCAACAAGCTGTTTAGCCAATTTAAGAACTTAGTACGGCTGTAAAANGTGGAATGTCTCTTAAGTAAATTAAGTTTAATTATAGAACTTAGGTTTTTATGTCGTGCGTTTTTCTGTTGTTTTTGTTTTGTTATCCTGATGTTCCATTTAAAGCTGTGATGCACTTTTTTTTATGGTTTTTGTTACATTGTTTTATTTTTATTTAAAAAAAATATTTCATAGTAACCTTGGCATGAAACCGAAAGGCGAAAATTTTACTTCTTTACTTGCTCATGTAATAATTATTCGCCGATGTATACAAAGCCGTCACGATTTATTACGTTTGAAATGTTTGAATAAGCCGAAAAAGTTGCGATGGAAATGCGATTACTTGATGGGTTTGAATTTTGAGGTTAGGTTGTTCAAATCTCATTTGCTACACAGCCTTGGTTATTGCATTGCAACAAGCTGTTTAGCCAATTTAAGAACTTAGTACGGCTGTAAAANTATTTGCTACACAGCCTTGGTTATTGCATTGCAACAAGCTGTTTAGCCAATTTAAGAACTTAGTACGGCTGTAAAATTTACTTAATTGGTTCTTATATTTACTTTGAATTAGAAATAACAGCGAAATTACCGTAGCAAAAGGTTACGACATATAATTTGGGTGGGGGGAAGGTTATGCATGTACCGGGACTTATCAACATCTCGAAACAGAAGTTGGAAAGGCCATTTCTTAAGACATATGTGGTTGGAGGATGAAGGGGAATTGATGCTTAAAAGACAAGAATTGACAGTAGACTGGGGTAGTAGAGTAGTAGTTGAGGGTGACCCTAAGTCCATCTAATCGTGTTGCCGGTAAACAGAAATGTATGAAAGACCCATATAATAAAAATGGTATTACCTTAACCTGTTCATTCAAGATAAGTATATCATTTTAGGCATTGCGATTAACAGATGTTTTGTTCTGAATTGTATTAGTATTAATATAATGCTTTATCGTATATTGCTACCAGTAAAAATTGTGCTTAATGTTTCTGGCTGTTTGTGAGATTGCAATGAATCATATCTGCACATGCGAGGGGCTTCTTGTAAAGGACGTTGTCATCTTGTGTGTACAGCATAGACCATGAAAGTGTCTATTGCAATGTTGTAGATATATGACGGCGTGATCGAAAGGGGTAATGGAAGGGAAGTGCAGCATATGGCGTAGCCTGCATGTGGGGAAAGACAGGAAATAAGCATGACCTACGTACAGTTGTATTTTGGTGATGTTGCAGTCTATGAAGGTCATCTGGGTTGAAGGAATGTGGAGTGGAGTGATTGGAATGGCTTTTAACACTCTGGTCTTGAGAGCAGATGAAGTGAGTACTGAGCAGTGTTGGAATGCAAGGGTGGGGGAAACTGAGATCCCCGAGTAAATCCGTGGTCAGCGGCATGATACCCACATGCAATAATCCAGAGCGACCTGCCGGGAATCAGAACTCAGTTCACCTAGGTGGGAGACGAGTAGTCTGACTGCAACACAACCATGGCCCCTGGGGGCATGTAAAGCAGGGAACAAGAGGTGTGGACTNCATATTGAATTCTTTAATTTTTTCTGTAGTAAATGTTTTGAAAAAATTTTGAAAATAATTTGTTGTAGTCTCCTATCAGCTTACCCTTCAGTAAACATGGGAACTATTAATGTATAATTATGTTAATATTTTTCAAGTTTCTGAGTACTGAATGGTGAAGGTAAAAAGGAAGAAGATTACCAAGGCATTTTCTACTTTTTTTTTAAAGGCTTGATTCAAGACGATATTAAACAATAAAATATGGCAAATGAGGCTGAACCTTAGCTCTCTGGTTTGTCTCTCTTTTGACATACAATTTCCGTAGGTAAAAATATTGTCGGAGTGTTGTGTTCAAACAGCTTGTATTTTCCTGTTATTTTAATGGATAGCTGTGTAAAGTATTTATTTGCTGCAACTCATTCTTGTGGACCAAGGCTGTTCAGTTAGCGGTCCCTTGGGCCTTTGCAGACTGGCCCGTGGACAAATTATTTTATATGCTATTCTTAATGTCAACTAACTATCACTAGCATAAAACTTGTAATATAATTTATATAATTTCATTTATTATATCTTCACATAAATAGACTATGTATAGCCAAGCTACAATTTTGTGTGTGTTGCCTGTCAAGAATTGTAAATATTTGTAAGTGGCTTGATGGAAAAACTAATTGAAGAACTCTGGTGTAACCTATGTGGATTGCTCTTCGTAGTGTGTGTAGGCATATATTGTAAAAGCTGTGTTTCATGTTAATTTTAAATTGTTAGTTAATGGTTTGTGCAAACTGTGTTTAATGGGCAGATGTATTGTGTGTGTGCAGGATGCTTTGGTGCCAGACATGTGACGACTTTCATGCTCTTCTTGGGAATGGCAAATGCCTACGTGATGCGCACCAACATGTCTGTGGCGATTGTGGCAATGGTGAACCATTCAGCATTGCCAGTCACCAACGAGATCAAGGACAATGAGTGCGATACGGGCGGGCAGACTAATGTCACCAGCATNATTCAGCATTGCCAGTCACCAACGAGATCAAGGACAATGAGTGCGATACGGGCGGGCAGACTAATGTCACCAGCATTGATGTGAGTCTTTAACTTAATCTTGATGATAAGTGTGTATTACATACATGTTGTCTTATCAGGGACCTAATCTGTAGCCTACTGCAAGAGCATGTGTGCGCCACTGAAAATATCACGTTCAAAGTCACTTTTCTTTAGTTATCACAATTCATTTTATACATTTTTTTGTAAGTTTCTGGCATATTGTAAATGCATTTGATTGGGAATGCTGCTTTGTATTTCCAGGTTTTAATAAGTTTTCATTGTATCTTTCAATTTGATGCACAAGTAGTGAAAAAGTAGGGTATAATACTGCATGTTTCTATTAGCTTAAGTTTGAATTTAAATTTTGATAGGACCTCCGTTACCTACAACGGCAATGGAAATCCTATCAAAATTTTAATTTAGTTCCACCTCACCATTGCCATTAAATGTCATAAACAGCTTAACTTTACTTGGAAAGTTACATACAATGAATGCAATAATATTTCATGTACATTGTATAAAAAAAAAATAGGTAGTTAATAAACATGACAAAATACAGGTTTTTTTAACTTGTGAAGGACAGTAGCAGCATTTAATTAAATCTTATATCCAGCCATTGTTTGTAAGAGTAAATAAACTGATGTTCCTAAATGTTGGAAATGATGGGTACTGTAATGGGACTGACGTGTATGTGAGTTACCACGATAGCTGTAACCAAACATCTTCCCACAAACTCGTGGGTNGTACTGTAATGGGACTGACGTGTATGTGAGTTACCACGATAGCTGTAACCAAACATCTTCCCACAAACTCGTGGGTGCTCATTCTAGTTGCACGCTGGTTACAGGAGGCTGAGCAGTACAATGCCAAGGACGGGGAGTTTGTCTGGGACACCATTCAACAGGGCTACCTGTTGAGCAGCTTCTTCTACGGCTACGTCGTCACCCAGATTCCTTTTGGAATACTGGCCAAGCAGTACGGGTCCAAGTACTTCCTGGGCGTGGGCATGCTCATCAACTCTGTGTTTGGTCTGCTGGTGCCCATCTCTGCGCACTGGGGGTTCGGCTGGCTCCTTCTCATCCGCTTCATACAAGGACTGGGCGAGGTGAGTAACGCCTAACCCTTGCTCGTCAAGCTTGAGAACAAATGATTCTACATTTTACAAATTTTGCCTTGTACTTCAGAGCAGCCTCTGACCAATTTCATGCAAACTGACATTTCATTATATTGAGAGTATTGTACTGTCTTCTTCAGGTATCTAGTTTCCTCAGAGCAATTGTTTTACAGTGCTCCCCACTGCATTGTCTTTTGTTTGGCTGCGTACATGACATTCCACAACCTCGTGCAACCTTTTAATTTCATATTCTAAATTAGTTTTGTGGTCAACATAATGTGTGAAGACAAAGTATATAGGTGGGGGGGAGATGGTGTCTGTCTTGTGTTTTATATTTATGATATGATTTTTATTTCAGAATTATAATACTGCTTTGATATTTGTAGCCTTACAAAGTAATGTGTGATACTTGTACATACCTTTAACTTCTGGCCGTCATTGTACTTCTACATATACACATTTTCACTAATCCTGATAAATTGGATTTGTAGTTACAATAGCTTATAAATTCAAGATTCAAGACAGACTTTATTGAACCCCCTACCTCCCATTTCTGAATGTGGGTTATTATTGAAAAATATTTCTAAAACCAAAAACCAATGTTTCTCACTATTTGAATACTCTCAATGTGTATAACATAAACATGATATGTAGAACGGTTCAGAGAGTAAAAGACATTGTCAGATTTTTCAATTGTGCAGTGTGTATTCTTGGTTCACATGTTGTGCGGCTGTTGGTTGCATGGTTTGTGATAGTGATGACTAATGTTTGGGCGAGTGATAGTTAACTGTTGGATGATTGCGTTTCGGTTGTCCGTTTTCCCTAGGAATGACTTGTCCCTCTTGCAGGGCCCCATTGTGCCTTGTACCCACGCCATGCTCGCCAAGTGGATCCCGCCCAACGAGAGGAGTCGCATGGGGGCGTTTGTCTACGCTGGTGAGTTATAACTGCATCCTGCTAACTGCNGATCCCGCCCAACGAGAGGAGTCGCATGGGGGCGTTTGTCTACGCTGGTGAGTTATAACTGCATCCTGCTAACTGCGAAGTAGCCAAACATTTTTTATTCCCAATTTTGAAATAATGTATTCAAAAAAATTCTTTGAAGCATTGAACTAGATCATAGAGTAGGGCTATCTCAATTAGTGGCGATTTAGTTTAAAAAAAAATATGTACACCTGAATAAATTTACTTAATTTAAAACTGTAACTTCACTAGTGTAAAAATTTGTAATAAAATTATATATTAATTTACTATCTTCACCAGTGNGATCCCGCCCAACGAGAGGAGTCGCATGGGGGCGTTTGTCTACGCTGGTGAGTTATAACTGCATCCTGCTAACTGCAAAGTAGCCAAACATTTTTTATTCCCAATTTTGAAATAATGTATTCAAAAAAATTCTTTGAAGCATTGAACTAGATCATAGAGTAGGGCTATCTCAATTAGTGGCGATTTAGTTTTAAAAAAAAATATGTACACCTGAATAAATTTACCTAATTTAAAACTGTAACTTCACTAGTGTAAAAATTTGTAATAAAATTATATATTAATTTACTATCTTCACCAGTGGTTAATTTTAACTTACTGAAGCAATGAGGGGCTGAGGGGGAGGGGGGCACACACATGTAATATTTTCATTGCATCAGTTCAGCTGTTAGATAATCTGTTTCTCCACAATGTGAACTGTTTAGTTTCCTACCAATATAAAATTTTAACTGCTTGGGAGGAAAATGAATATTAGCTAGCATACTGAAGGTTTATCTAGTACAACAGTTACACCGTTGCCTAGGTTGGTTTGGACGTGGAACTGGTACTATTTTCCCAAAATCTTAGTGGGGAGAAATTGGTGTATTCATGTCTGCCTCTTCCTTAAATATACCCCAGGTCTTCACGTAAATAAACTGTTTAAGTGAGCCGTAACTTTGTAATAAGTGTGTGTGGCACATCAAGCATTGTAATTATTTGCAAGTGGCCCGATGCAAAACTAATGAATAGCCCAGCTTGACTAGGCCATAGAGGAGCTGCAGTTACCATTTCCAACATTGGATTTTTTTTACAACTACAATGGACAAAATCACATTGCTTGAACCAAGGTAGCCTTGCCGTGTACATAAATTATTTTTTGTAAAGTTGGTGCACTTAACCTGAAAGGACAATATTTTCTAGTGCTATTTTGAGGCAGTTTCTGTTTTTCAAATACCGTAAAGGGTTTTTCTGTTTAATCACTTTCATTATTAGTGAAAACTCTTAACTGAATCTTTCATAACTAAAATTTGTGAATATTGCCTTTATGATTATAAGATTTATATTGTCTGCATTAATTACTATTTTTATGAAAAAAATTTATACAGTTCAGAATAATGCATTTGAAAATGTTTATTCACATGAAAAAGCTTAAATGTTTATCATCTGTAAGCAAGTTATCTTGACCAAGATAGAGCATTACCACAGATAAAAAATAACATTGCTATATAGGATTTAAATTTTTTATAGCGCACATGTTAAAGTTTCCAGACAGTGTGGATTTCCTTTTTGTTAATGTCTTGAATATGAATTAATATAGAATTAACATTTTATCATGGAAATGAAACTATGTTTATATATTTGCTTTTACAATTTTACTTACCTCAATTTATTTTAGTTGTATCTACCAGTATCTGATACTTATTGCTCTTATTCACCCAACCTGAATGTTAGCAACTGAAAATTAATTAATTCTCTCTTCCCCATTTTCTAATATCTGGTAATATGCAAATACCTTATTTTTGGTTAAAATTTAACTTTTATTTATATTGTATCTATAATTCATAATATTTGGTATGAATGAAGACAGAAAGGGAACAGGTGTGTTGGTAATGCCTAGTAAAAAAAATAGTTCTTATGAAAAATATTATTACACTGAGTGCACATGAATACGGTGCTTCAGAAAAGTTGGAAGTAATTGTAAATGGAGTATAAACAGACATTCACAGCATTGTTCAAACATGTGATTTTGAAGGTCCACCAGGCAATTCAAAAGCCAATGTTGGGGACGAGTTCGAACTTAAAAGTTGGTTTACACTATATAGTGTGGGCTAGTCCGTTAGTAGCCAATTTGTGAACTTGCATTTTGTAATTGATATTTGTCATTTTTAGTGTTGTGTTAATTTTTGCCTAATATTATTTCTACTAATCCAAAAAAAAAATTTCTTGCTTTCTGTATTGTTAGGAGTGTGTTGTGTGAAAAGAGTCTACTTGATTTTGGATTTATTTGTTTAACATTCTAGTTATAAATGCATTATTAGTGTAAACTCAATTGAAGTCCTCATAGACCACAAAAGTTAAGCACAAACCCATCACCCAAAAGTGAGGTACACTAAAACAGTTTATATATGTTTGGGCAGGTGCTCAGTTTGGCACAGTTGTGTCTATGCCGTTGAGTGGGCTGCTGTCGGAGTATGGCTTTGCTGGAGGCTGGCCGTCCATCTTCTACGTGTTTGGTGCTGTGGGCACCATCTGGTCCATTGCGTTCCTGTGGATAGTCTTCGAGAGCCCTGATGAGCATCCTCGCATCGCAGATGACGAGAAGAAGTACATTACCAGCAGTGTCTGGGGTTCTGCCGGAGTTTCGGTGAGTGTTGGCTGACTAGACTGTTCATGGTAAAGTGAGCACTATTGTAAATCAACCTTTGAAAAAATGCATTGCCTTTAACTCCACATATGTGACAGTGTAGATTGTCATGCGGACTCCTTGTTAAGTTAGCAGCAAAGAAATAAAAATAGTCCTAAGAGACTGAATTGTAAATTGTATTGCAAGCGTAATGTTTAATTTTACGTTCAGCGAGATTATTTTTTTGTTCACATTGTAGTAAGAATTTGCTTATAGGTAACATATTTATAACAATTTCACAATTTCCTTGGATGGTGCATGAATAAAGTGATTAGGCCCATGGCAATGTTAAATTTACGTATGTTGGAAGGATACAATGTAACCAGAGAAGTAGATCCTAAGCAGGGCTTTCAAATGTGCTCAGTTTATAAAGAACAGCATATACATTTCAGTCTGTGTTGAGCTTCTGAGAACATATACTTGATTAAACACACTCGTTTGTGCTGAAAATGTTAAAATCTTAAAAAATTATTAAATATCTAGCAATACAAAAAAAGGCTTAATTTTCGCAGTAAGTCAATTACAGTGGAAATTCTATACATTGAACATGGGTCGCTTGAAAGTCCAACCAGCAACAAATATCTGTGGTCCTAACAGAATTCTTATATAAATAATGCAAAAAAATGTAATTTTTTACTATTTAAAAATATTTTTACTGTTTTAATTAAACAAAAATTTTTAGTCCCTTCACAGATGATCACATGCTGTAATTGTTTCACTAGAAAGCAAAAAAAAAAAATTATAAATATCTTAAAATGTAAATTGTGCTACATCTACTGTGTTGTACTCGGGGTCACAACTGTTAAAAAAAGAATTAATAATGAATCTCGTTATAGACATTTTTTATTT
>NQII01015096.1:0-15648 GCA_002778355.1 Clitarchus hookeri | reverse complement strand
TTCTCCCAGATCCCCGTTCAGCCAATCAGAGAACGGGTACACCCACGTCAAAGGAAACACCACGCAATTTCGTCTTTGTTTACAATAAAATGCTGAGTTGAAGCAGTTTTTTGGCTTTCGTGTGTGCGCGACCAATAAGAGGGGGCTCGTGTCTGATTGAAGGGCCTGTAAAGGAGATTCTGGCTGGATATGGCGCGAAGGGGGATGCCTGCCAGCATCTGGCGGTGACGAGAACCTTACAGATGGTCGGGGATTGCCTGTAGTACGTTCGAGAAACTTCTCGGCGCTGAATTGGGTCGTTTAAGGCGTGTGCACGAGATAAATTGTCCATTGTCCAGAAAGTGTCAGCCCTCGCCCCGCCAAGGAGAGGTTTTTTGCGAATGTGTAAACGATGGTGCATGGCAAGTGGTCCGGCAGGTTCGGTGAGTACTCCGTAGTTAAATGACCATATAGCACGTGCGCTTGTGGCAAGCTTGCCATTTGACTTGAACACGCCTTGCTGGGCAAACTCGTCATATCATCTGTGATTTAATCTTGACTCGCGCCAAATTTCTCATGACTTGCACGTACTTGCTGAAGGCAGAGCTTGCAAATGGATTAAGAAGGTTAGATACAAAAAAAAAATATTATTTTATATTTGTACCATACATTTTTCAAATTGTATGCAATTCCATTTTCCTCTAATAAAAAAAANAAAAAAATATTATTTTATATTTGTACCATACATTTTTCAAATTGTATGCAATTCCATTTTCCTCTAATAAAAAAAAATTTACTCGTTGCATTTTTTGAATAATTTGATGTAAAATCCAGAAATTTTCAGTTTTGCTGCAGACGCAATAGCAATACTAATTGTACAAATTAAAAAATTTACAACGTTAACTAATGCCATGGGCTACAACGTGATACATATGTAATCACAAAATTACTGGCCATACATATAAAAAACACGTTAAATATAACAAAAATTTCGCATATTTTAAAATTGGTTTTATAATGCAAGAACTGTTATTTAGTTATTACACATATGTCAAGTAGTAGCCCACGGCATTAGTTTAATTTGTAATTTTTTTTCATTAGTACATCTTAGTATTGTTTTTATAGCTGCAGCAAAACAGGAAAATTTTATATTTTACATCAAATTATGCAAGAAATATTAAGTGTAACATTTTTATATTCGAGAAAAATGACATCAATACACTGCGTACAAGTTTAACAATGCCTGGTACAAATATAATATGATTTTAATATTTTGGTATCCAACATCCTTAAATTATGCTTGCAGTTTGTCAAGGCAAGCTTGCGGCAACTTTTACTAGTCAAGCTTGTTACAGGTTTGACTTTTATAGACTAGTTAGCTTGACTAAAGCTTGATTCAAACCCGTCTGCTTGCACCTGAAAGCAGTTTGTTAGGCTCGCCCTGGATCACTTTCGGCCAACAACGAGTGGAGCGGAGCAGTTTCCGCGGCTCTTAACATCGGGGGCTTGAGAGCTGACGAGGGCAGAGAGAGATCAGTAGGCCTATGGAGCGCCGAAATGCCAGGGCGGCGGAAAACCGGGAGATCCCCGAGAAAACCTGCCGACCGGCGACATCGTCCGGGCACGATTCCCACGCGCGAAATCCCGGGAGTGAAGCCGGTTCGCCGTGGTGGGAGGCGACCGCTCTAGCCACTGCGTCACTGCGGCCGCCAACAATAACGAACCTGCAAAGGAAAAAAAGACAGACTCTCATGTTATAAACTGTCCACAGTTGAATATGCACTTTTGAAATCAACCTTTGAAGAGGACACCGCCACAACCTGCATTAATTTTAACAACCACACTCACTGGCCGGCGCCCAGAAAAGTTGGTAACGACTTAAGGGAAAGGAGTTGCATGCCTTAACGTTGAATTAAATTAAAAGTGCAAGGTAAACGTTTGTAAAGACTGGAATAATTTCATTAACTTTCTGTTTTTTTAATGTTCATTAGAGTAGTAATAATGCGCAAATTAATAAAATATTTTTGAGAATAATTTCATAGTTTCACTTTTCCGATGCAGGAATAAAGTGATTAGGTCCGTGTGAACGTTAATTTTACATGTGTTGTAATAATATACAATGTGCATACAAGCATATATTAATCGAGGTCTTCAAAATTGTTCAGTGTACCGCGAACAGCGTTTAAATGGTATGCGTTTGAACTGGAGCAACATTGATGCACGAGTACAAAAAGGGTTGTAAAGTGTAACTTGTTGTCGAATGAGTACACGACATTTTCGGAGTGCTATAGACGTTTTTAGAGACACTCGAAAGAGGTGAATAAACTTTTAACCAACGTATCTTCCAAAACACCTTAGGCTCCTGATCCCTTAAAGACTAGACAATGCAGTTAAGAATCAGATTTACTCGTTCCAGACCAGTCACAAGGTTCATTCTTGGAGTGTAAGAATTCTGATTGACCGACAAAAAATTTGTCAAGTAGCTTCATACACACACTGTAATGAAATAAAATTTTCTGACGTGTGCACAGAATGTTGAAACCTATAGGTAGGGATAGGAAAATCTGGTAAGTTCAATGACCTGTAGGCTAGACTCCACAGTCATGTGTATACGTGAGCCTCAGATGTTTGTTCATTGGCTGCTGCCGCAGAGAGTAGCCAGTGTTACTGCACGCCTGGCAGTACGGCACTCTCTACTTGTTTCCTCGCAAGTCTGCTATTGGCTCACAGTAATCCAGGGCGTGTCTAATGAACAGTGATCCAATTGCAAAGGTGCCTTCAGTGTACACTTGATAGACGTCTGTCTCACCCTGAAATGAATTCGCGAAATTTTCCTATCCCTACTTATAGGACAGTAATTTGTACAGTGATAAGCCTTCGTTCGTAGCGATTATTATGTCTAGGGTTTTAATATAGTAAGCGATATAATGTGTTTTCATTAGTAAATATGTGTATAGATATATTTTATAAATAGGGGCAGTGATATTTCGCGAAAAGATTTCGAGACGAGATACAGTCCAAAGCACAGTAGGGTCGTCCAGCTTCTTTGATTGGCTCTGTCCCGTGTTAACCGTTTGCCCACGAATCACGAAGGTTCAATGTCGGAGTTACTTAGTCCTGAGTGGCTTGGTCAAAGACGGACACGGCACCAGCAGCCAACGGAGGTATAACAACAGCTGAGATGTGTATAGAGTATTGAAGTCTACTGTGTGCTCCGATTTTTACGCGAAAAGTCACTGGCCCTAGTTATAAAGGTACCCAAATTAGCCATTTAACTAGCTGTTTTATTTAAATAAGACCTTCGTCCCTCACGAACTTGGTAACACCAAGGTGCATGCAAGATTATAACCCAAAATAAAACGTATGTTATATCTAATTAAAAGCTGTGACTTACAAACGTATTTTACTATCCATTTTTCTCTAGTTCTCACCCACACGCGGTCGCACACACACACACACACTACGTGTGTGTGTGTTTGTATGTGCGTGTGCTTAACCAATCGTGTTTCCAATTGACTAACTTTATTGCTGTACGTACCCACAAACACGTCGTTCTAAATGCAGTGTGATTTTATCACGGACTCTGCTACTGCATATTCAAAGAAATCGGTAGAAGTTCGCTTCGTGATGATTTGGGCACCAGTAACAGCAAAGCAGTTTAGCTTCTGTGACGATCACGATTATCATTAATAACGGTGATCAGATAGGGAACAGTTGGAAGCACTTTGTCGTCTTGTTGGTGCCTTGCATCCTTGAGAACGGACGTTTCACGATATTTTATGTCCTATGCCTCACAAAAACAGCATAATCTATTATGTTGTGCCTTTTTTTTATATTTTATTGAACCTAACGGAAACTATTGCGCACCGACAGTGTTGTCACAATTTAAATATTGGGACCACAAAAAAAATGTCTCCTTTAGTGTACGTTTAGTATAGGCTTTTTTTGAAAATACATTTTTCGGCATACAATTTGTCCGCAATGAATTTTAAAAGATAGCTTTAACTAAACGTAAAAATCATTCAAAAACTGCTACATTCGTGGCAAAAATAAAGAACTATCACAAAGATATACTTTTATACGACACAAACACTCACGCTAAAGGACGTAAAATTCGTTTATGTGGTCCATAGTTCTTTTACAGTAGGTGTTCTTTTACAGTAGGTCTTCAAAGCTTGAGAAGTGCTTAAAAAAATAGTGGTGTTAAAAATACACCAAACTAAAGAAAATTAAGTATAATGCTTGCTGTTTCACTTTTTTATTTGCTGAAGAAATTAATACGATACATAAATTTTAGTCATTTATTATATTTAATTTGATTTATGGCTGGCAGGCGATATTTTAATCTATTTAAATAAAACGATTTAAACCAAATAATTTTTTTGGGGCTCTAATATTTTACGAATTTATTTGGCAGTTGGCTAAATTTTCTAATCTTCTATATAACAGAGCCATTATTGTTTATTTTCTGGTATCTGCCATGGTGATAATACTGGATTATTTATGACGCAGTCACGCTGTTTTTTCTGATTATTACAAGATCTTACAAGGGGCCGCGGTGGTGTAGTATTCAGACAACTCGCCTCCCACCAAGGNTTTTTTTCTGATTATTACAAGATCTTACAAGGGGCCGCGGTGGTGTAGTATTCAGACAACTCGCCTCCCACCAAGGCGAACTGGGTTCGATTCGCAGAGGGATCGCCCTCGGATTTTCGCATGTGGGAATCGTGCCGGACGATGCCACACGGAATGAAGCCGTTAGAGTGCTATTTGTTTACTATTGGTGTTGAGTCTTGTGGGCGTGTTTATCGTCACCGACAGTCCAATGACACACGTGGAGTTAAGATGTACATTTGCTACTCCTAGTCTATCACCAGATCATAACGCGAAAAGAAGAATGAAGGCAAACTGTAACGAAAATTTTTAATCTTTACTGTGTATGGAAATAATACTACATGTCGAGCTGAAAATATGGGAATTTTTAGCATTGCTACTATACAAAGTTGGGGGATGTTCACGCGCAACGATGGTCTGAACAGACAAAGCACTTATGCAAGATGTCTTTTCACTGTGCTACGACGTCCAAACTTTGATTTACACTTCTCGCATGCGAACATAGCACGCTCTGGATTCTGATGACAACCAGCTTCGTGCTGTCTGCAGTAGAAACAGTTAGAAACTGTTATTAAAAGTCTTCTTTCAGCAGCAGCAGCAGCAGTGCAAATAACATCCCTGCATATTTCCCATCGACGATCAAGAGCACGTTATCCACAGCCGATGTGAACTCTTCGCAGTCTGCCGGCCACCCTGTTTTAAACCACCCCATTGCAGCATCAACCTAGAAGAGTGTCCGTTTCGCCGAATTCAAGGAAAATTGATTGATTAGCTACCTGGATATGAAATGACCGCTTCATTTTCTCATTAGGTACTCTCTTGCAGAATGGCCACCAATTAAGGCTATTTATCAGTACTTTCTTCGTACGCTAGTAAACTGTGCACATTCAAAGTTTGATTAAAATCGCTTAAACGGTTTTTAGAAACAACATATTAACCTAAAATATTTATAAAACTTTTATTCTGAAAATAAGTTCCTGATACTATTTTGACATAGCATTACTTGTTCGCCAAATTTAATGGTGAACAGTTTATTGGTTCCAGAGATATGAGATAAAATGTTTATTTCTTCATTTGGTACTATCTTACAAAATTGTACACGAAAGAGAGAATATGTACATTTGATACTAATAATAGAAAAACTGCATTCTTAGAAAGTTTGATTGAATTTTGTTAAACAATTGAAAGTTGAAGAAATGTATTTAGTTGAAAATCTAACCTTAACTTCACCCAATAAATTACTGACACAATTTGAAAAAAAAAGTGTAAATCACAGTTTGGAGCAAATAACTGCTCTCAACATTTGTAGATGAACCCTCACATTTATTTGGTCATCTTCGCAGATATTTTAATTTCTTTCTTTCCATGTTACATTAAATAAAAAGGATTTCCATTCAACATTTTTAAATACTATTTATTAATCGTTTTATTGTACGTTTCTGGTATTATAATTTCACAATTATGATGAAAATGTTGGCATATCTTAACTTTAATAATAAACTGTATGAACAATTAAAACTTCGCATTTTATCACATTACAAAATTATTTTTTTCATAACAATTTTTTCATTCAACAGAATTAATTTTCTCCCTGAGCAATGCATCAATTTATATTATGTGTATGAAATAAATGTTAAGTTGAAAATCTACAAATTTAGAGTCACAAATAAATATATATTTAATTTAACAAACTGTAATTTTTAAATTAATGTGACATTTTTAGAAAATTGATTATAGAAACATTTAAATAAAAGTTTTTATTTCAAAAAATTAAGGTGTTAAAGTAAAGGTGAAATTTTAAAATTATGTTTTCTATTTTCGATTTAATTTTGGAAAATCGTATGATTATTAAATATATTTTTTTATTATTCAAATTTTAATTTTTGGCATTCGATTTAACTTACAACGGTTTGGTGGATATGTCATATTAACCTAAAACATTTATTTTACCATAATTCTGAAAGTAAGCCCTGATCGAAGGGAATGCTCTAAGTTTACGCAGCCTACTGTAGCCCGACTTGCGTGCTGTATTTGCTTGGAACAGGTAGACTGGTGTTCCGAGATATGACACAAAAAATTTATTTTATTTTACGTGCCGCTACGTTTCAAAGTAGAAGATAAAAAATTACGCACCTGTCTGGGTTTAGTGCTCTCATGGTAAAATGTCAGTACACAAAATGTTCAAGTCGTTTAAATAGTTTCTGACATATGACTTTAACCCGTTCGTTCCCAGTGTCCATGATCGAGGACATGTTGCACATGAAGGATATTTATGGTCGGCGATGTACACTACAAGGAATCAGTGGGCCCATGTATTAAGAATCTCCAACGCGAGAAATCTTATTGGTTGGAGATTCTGCGCCTCTCATTTGTGATTCGTCAATGCTGACAGCAATGAACATGTAGCGCGTTGTTCATTGGCCGCGAGAAGCACGCTCGTCACAAGTACAGCTCTCATCAAAATATTGAACTTTTGCAACACTCGAGCTCGTAAATTAATTCGGGACTGAACGGGTTAACACAACAAATGTTGGAATTGCAGTAAATTTTGAAAATAAATACCTGGTATGGTCGAAAACTATCTAAATCGGGTGTAATATCGTGAACTTTAAGTGTGGCAACTGAGTTTGGTGAAATAAAATTACAGGGTTCAATAGTTATTAGTGCGTATATATACACACAGACAGAAAAGTAGGCTTTAAAGAATTGTGTAAGTAAAAAATATTAAACGTAATATGTAGTGGCGTGCGGACTAATGCTTTCTTACATACGCCTCATTGAAGCGATTGGATCTATCTTGTCTCATATTCTGTATGTAAATTGTTCGTTATCACAATTACTACAATTTCAGCATGAAAAATATTAATAAATAAACATTCAAAACGGAAATGACTGATTCTTAAAAAGAGAAGGCGAAGAAAGGAAATAAATAAGATGGGAGTTGAGGAAAGTTTGTTATCTAGGCAGAGAATGGTCACAGATAAAGATACAATTTAAATAACGCGTGGAATTAAAATGCTGTTCCACTCATTGGCCATAAGTAGAGACATGCAAAATTCGCGTTATTGTTTGTCATCAGGCTGAACTCCACAGTACTGTACGTACCGTAGACGGTGTCGTTTATCCATTGGTTGCTGCATATAGGTAAAGTCACGCCCTTTATGACTGTACTGCGCGTGATTGGGGCACACAATTGTGAAGTATTCATGTATTGGTGCAGAGTTGCCCAGGGCGCGTCAGATTACGTACGGTCTAATGACAAACGTATTGCAAAGGTACAGGTGTTTAAAATTTAACGTGTCGCCAAATAATAACGCGAAATTTGCATGTGTCTAGCCCCATAAGGACGAAAAAAAATACAATGACGGAAGTTAATAAAATAATATAGTTATTAAAATAATATAATCAATTATGATTCGGTACCGTAATTCATATCCTATAAAATTTACAAGAAGATTCAGTTCTCAAAGAAAACATAACTGACAAACAACATCCTTACTTTTTGCATCTCTTATGAAGCGGCAAAGCACAAATCTATATATTAGAACCGTTCCATACAGTGGATTATGCAAAAGTGCGGTATTTTTGATGAAAATAAATTAACACACATATATTTTAACACTATAATAATATTACATATATGCTACGGTACACACTGACATACAGGCTTCCAGTTAAAGTAGCAATCAATTAGAAAGAATAGTTCTCACACGTGACATTGTATTGAGAGTGTGATATATACATTTTTGGCTAATGAGGTCAATATATTTTTGTTTTATATACACTAGAGCATGAATTGACATATTATTAAACATATCTTCTTTCCTAAAAATTCTACGATTTTTTTTTTTGATGATGCACAGATAAACAGGCGGTCTATGGAAATGTAAAAGCTTCATATATCTGAAGGACAAAAACTGAGAAAAGAAATAAATCCTAAGCAGGGCTTTCAAAGGTGCTCAGTTAACCTGAACATCCTATAATTTTGTAGTCAATATGAGTAAAAATCACTGAAAAGCTGTGTTGTTAATGGCTGGTAAGAAATAGTTTTCATGTAATGTGTTATAAAATTGACCTTGATTTCTGGTAGGCAATTTTTAAAATAAATATCACTAAATTGTTAGTTTAAATTGCATATAGCAAATACAACAATTTATGGTGTTGTTTTGTAGTTTTTTAAACACGTTTACATTATGATAATACTAGTGCTCACATAGTATGCGTAATAATATTATTTACATATATTGAATTAAAGCCAAACATAAAACTGGGTTGCCAATTTTGAAAACTACAGAATGACCTGAAAATTTGCATATTTCCGAAGTAAATTATTTGTTTTTACTGTAGATACATATGGAAAATTTTATTGTAAAAGCAAATAAAACATTTGCGACAGAGTTTAAACAAAATTCAAGAACAGATGTTGAGGCTTGACTAATTAAAAATTAGAATTATTCAGTTAGTAATTATTTTATATGTTTGTGTTCGGATTCTGTTAGTAGAAGTTTCTTAAGTATGTTAATATCTAAATAATTTAAAAAAATACATTTTAAGTAAATTAAATGTTTATAAATACATTTAATTCATTTACTATATTCCTCAACTACATAGATGTTACAGCATTTCAAAATTAAATTTATAGTGCCATTATTTTGCAAGAAAATTGTTAAGAAAAGAACATAACAATTTAGTTGACCAAATCTGTCAATTCTGACACCAACTTATTATGTGCATACAATACATAAGTGCGCACACGCGCACAATATGGGCATTTTCTTTCATTTAGTTGATTCCTCATGTTAGGCGAAGTCGGCTTCTATCTAAATAAATATTTTTTAACGCATAGTAAATCTTTATTTAATCATTTACGTCGTAGTTATTTTTATATTACCAAAGAAATAACCTTTAAGGTTAGGAAATTGCAGTTTACTTCACTGTCCTCAGAGTTCAAGTTCCAGGTTTCATTATGGCAAGGAAAAAATAACGGGTAGGGGACAGGCAGAGATGGCAGCTTAGGTAACGGTACTAGTTCTAGGAATGTGGACGACGTCAAGCGAACACCCCTTGCTTCTTTAACTCGTGACTTCATCTATTCTTATTGCACATGATAAGATACTGCCGTGAAGCGGAAATAAACGTAAAAATAACTTTTATTTTTCTGTCCGTTACAATTTATTAGTAGAGGCAGTGATATTTCACGAAAAGATTTCGAGACAAGATACAGTCCAAAGCACTGTAGGGTCGTCCAGCTTCTTTGATTGGCTAAAAAATGTTCTGGCCCGTGTTAACCGTTTGCGCACGGATCACGAAGGTTCAGTGTCGGAGTTAATTAGTCCTGAGTGGCTTGGTCAAAGACGGACACGGGACCAGCAGCCAATGGATGTATAACAACAGCTGAGGTGTGTATATAGTATTGAAGTCTACTGTGTGCTCCAATTTTTACGCGAAAAGTCACTGGCCCTATTTATTACTAACTTTGTTAAATTACGAGTCACCGTGCAAAAAAAAATGTAAACAGTTACCCCAAAAACGTTACTTTAAAGTAATTCGTTACTGAGTAACTTGTTACTTTCGTTAAGTTACTACCTAACACTGCACAACCCCAGTAAGGAAACACTTCTGCGATCAGTCAGAAATGAGGTTGAGGTTAATAAATTGCAGGTTTTACAGTTGTCGTGGATATTTACGACCAGTGTGTTGGCTAACCTTACGTAGTAAAGACGTTTTTATTATTTCACATATGTGAAAACTTAAGATTCTCTTTTCCCCCTAAGAAAATTATTTCTGTGGGCACTGGAGATTAACAGTGATCGCGGTGAAAATGCAAACAAATACTCATTGCCTTCGAACTTCTTTAATTTTTATAATAGGCATTCGGGTTGTTTAAAACTGTCAAGAACTTAACACACGACATTGACAACAGACCGTTATCATCTTCATAATACAAACGTAGCACGGGCAGAAACGTTCGCGGAAATAAACGGAATTCAGAAATGTAGGCAACTGCGATGTTCACTTCAATACTCTTATACCACAAGTTCGTTTAGCGTTGCTCCCGTGATTGGAAACTTGTCATTGGCCGGCAATGAATACGGTATAAAAAATTTAAACTTTTCAATTATTCTTATGCAATTAGTGCTAGTAGGCAGCCGTTTCCTGTCATTATGTTGTGTTGTAGTAGGCCCCATAGGTAAGTGCGTGTTCAATTATTTACTGTTATTTCTTACTGCAATTATTGTAGCACGGAATAGACATCCACATTTTCTATCTATAAAACCACTTAATGTAGTGCGGAAGGATTTTATACCACTCTATAACCATCAATAGTATTGGAATAACTGCGAATAAGAGCATTAATGTAATAATGCCATCAGAATTTTGAGTCGTAGAAAACTTCACTAAATTTTCTGCCAAAACCTTTGAACACACAAACGTTACACGGTGCAATGCTTTCATTAAAATCAGTGGTGGTTACCTCGCTCATTCATTAATTTATAACAAAAGAGCCACAACTACACATAAAAACATAAATTAACAGAACGCTGTGTGTCAATAAACAAGATGAAAAAATTTCTAAACTTCTCTTCTTACAAATGTTATCTAGTTTTCTAAAGGTACTGCTATCGGTTGACTGGTTAAAATATGACACATAGCTCGTTACGACAGCCATCTAGCTTCGATGAAAGTAACTAACATACAAATCTCACCACGGAGGTTTTTATTTAAATAGGGAAATTTTAGGCCCAAATAATTTTATGCAAGTGACTTTAGGCCAAATGACTTAAGTCTAAAAAATTTAAGCTATGTGACTAGGTTAAATAATTTAGGCCACATGACTTTAGGCGTAGTAATTTTAAGCCAAGTAACTTTAGGCCAAATAAGTGCAGGCCAAGTAACTATAGGCCAAATTATTTTGGAGCAAGCGACGGTTCTGAAACTTTTTATGCCAAATGACGCTCACCCGAAAATATCTTCAACCCTTCTGAATCCAGAGCTGTTAGTCTAAATAGATTCTGCAGCAGAAAAAATTCTGAATCGAAAAAAATTCGAAAATTATATTTTCTGAATCAAATTTGTGAAATAAAAAAGTTTTGTTAACTTGAAAAATTATGTTTATAAAAAACCTCTGTAATTTAATTCAATATTACTGTTTTATAACAAGTTATTTTTACTACAATATTTAACAAAATTACAGTTCAAAGTCATAATGTTTATAAATAATTGTATAATAATAATAACATATCACGCTCTTATGGTATAACTTATATATAAGTATATAAGTTATAATACATCAAGTCATAATAAAATACATAATACTAAAATTCATTGAATTAAAAATAAATAGGTACGTAATATATAATAATTTACCGTTCGTCGAAACAGCAAAGACAAATATTTAAATATCTGTAAACAATGTCTATCAAAATATGATAAAATCATTATTACTCAGAAAAGTAATTAAAGTACCAAGTGAATAGATTGCGGACTTGAAAAATAATAATCAAAATTTAGCCAAATTATAAAATAAAAAAATTAATAAAAAAGTTAGAAACAGGGAATATGTATTTAAATATTTATAAAAAATAATTTCAATAATTTGAAGGAATTGAAGTGTGGATGATTAATGTGCGAGCATTTTTATTGTTTGGTATTTAATGATTGCAAAAAAAACTACGGGCAAAATATTTGTTGGTATTATTGGGGAGCCATGAGAACTATATATTTGTGAAATATAAGTTTGCAACTACTTAGTTTTATTTTTCCGAATTATTAAAGTCGTCTTCACTTTCCCCGAAACCAGCAACGTAAAATAGATGTAGTTACACCTACAACACAGCGCGTTTCCTCCTGTATCAACTACGCTTATGAATTATACGAAGGGCCACCTGTTTTTCACGAAAAAATTCCATGTCTAGTTGAACTCCAAAACACGTTAGTTCAGAACCGACGTCGTGGTCGGGTGGCTTTAACTTGCAAGCGTCTTAAGCGTCTGCCAATCAAACACGAATTTCCAGTGTCGGGGTAACTTTATTCTGATTGGTCCAGTCGAGCAGTAAACGCGGCCAATAGCTGGAGGGGATTCTCAAGTGTGCACGCTGAAACTGAAGTTTAGCCTGGGCATAAATATTTTCGCGATAAACATATTATACGATTATACGATAATTTTTCTGTTAGTTGTGTTTTTTTTTTTATAATTTTCCTATTTGTTTGCTAATTACCGCTTGTCGTGTGCTTGTTGTATGTAACGTTTATTGTTATCGCGTGCGTCGAGTGCCCTACTGTAATTGCGATCTCTCCCCAAGTCAGTTAATCCTCTTGATTTTTTCTTTCAAATGAACTTGGAAATTACTTTTCGAAAGTGAGCACAGTACCGAGCGAGGTCTCAAATGCAAATGTTCAGAATTATATGAAACGTGTTTATAATGATGAGGAAAGTTACCAGGTCCCTGGCTGCAGCCCGGTTAGTTTTACGCAACTTCTCCTGCATGCCTTGTCATTGTGATTCCAAATTGCTCCTGGTGCAAGATATGTACTTTTTCCCAGGCAGTTAGATCCTTTAGTGTATATGAGAAGAATACTTGGCGTACTTGCGTAGGACATAAGGAAAATTCATTATTTCAAGGGAACATTACCTTGCGCTAACGAGTTAAAATATCATCACGTAGTTAGTTCCCAAGCAATTTATTTTCCTATATAGATTATTGAAGACAGGCGCTTTTTAATCTTTGTTAATTGCTTCAGAACCCATCTACGCCGGTGTCGTTAAAATATTTCTGATGCTATTCGATTTAAACTAAGGCTTCGCTCATTAGCGCATTCCTAATGTTGTTTAAAAGCTGTAACGTGTACGCCCATGAGGCAGACACGACGAAGGAACGCAAGAAAAATTACTTTTCATGATTTTCTTTTAGAAAAATAATTGTTCAGCAACGACAATTGTGAGTTTTCCAGTTGTGTGTCTCATGCCTCAGCAATCTTCCAGGTGCCGAGCAGGAAAATACATCTGTAGATCGCAGCTTCACAAAATATTTATGGCCAGTTATTTGCGAGATAGCTTTTATAATTGAAACCAGGCATGCTGTTCAATAGCACACTCACAGACAAGTATAGTTGAAGGTATAAAATAAATTTACTTGAAAAGTACAATATTTTCTCCACTCAACTAATCTGCTCTTGTTCCAAACACGTGCATGCATTCCATCGAACAAATTAAATAATTTTAAAATACTTTGTTGAGCCGAACACTTATTTGTTTGTTCCATAATCCACCCCTATTTAGTATCCACAACTAGTTGACAAGTGTTTTCAACTATATAATTTTTTTTTACCGCAGACATTATGAATATCATGGCAGAGTCAAATTAATATTTTGTTTGGGGTCAAAATTTATTTGGTTAGCTGGAACAGTCTGATGTGTTTATTATTAAAGTTTTTGTGGCGGCAACAAAGTCAGCTTGATCCAGTTCTAGTATTTATTTAGTTGGCTATCGGGTAATGCAATAATTTGATTGCCTTCTTTCGCAAATACAGTTCAAGAGTTAGTTTGTAATAGTTCTGAGAATATGATAGCAGGCCTAAAAGTCATTTTTTTGTGCATTTATTGATTCTTAATGATGGCAATAACAACCCTATTGAAGCAAATTCGACAGGAATCAAAAAAGTAGAGCTGTAAAACTTCAAAATATTTATTTACGTACATGTTCCGTATTCCAATATTATGCATTTTAATTATTTATTTCTCGTCAATAGTCTCTTTAACTAAAGTTCTTAAGGCGTAACATTCAAGCGTAAACTTTGTGGGTTTAAAACTCTGTAGTGGGTTTACAGTTTTGCTCCTAAAGTTAAATGGAGATTTTCAACCAGCAATTCTAAAAACACATTCAGTTTTTTCTGTGCGCCAACGGCCATTCTTGTTTCATTAGGAGAGGGTGAACCAAACATAAAATCTGTAGTTTTCATCCGATTTACAGAATTATATATTTATTTGGTAGCGTTGATACAAACATCCGGTAAATTACGTTAGTAAAAACGCTAAACATAAATTTGAAAAAAAAAAAATTGTTCTCATCCGAATTCAAAACTGATTCTTTAGTTAACACTGAAAACGATCGTAGAGAAAGACGGGACCCTAATAAACTGCTGCTCTTCACTTGCTTTGTTTGTAACAATTTAATAAACCAGTACAATTTTATTAGAAATTCTTTGAGTGTTCGGATTCAGAAATTTTTGTCTAATAGCAAAATCGTACATAGAGAACAAAACAGTCCAACATTCATTCATCCTGCAGTTGTTTGACATAGTGTTATTTGTCCTAAATGGCGTTCTACGTTCTGATCTACAAACTGTTCCAAATTTTATCAACAGGCACAAGACCTAAAATATTTTCGCCTCGCCTTAACTTTACGGACAGTCGTATCTTCTCCTTTGTTTGACCTACAGTTTTTAGACCTAAAGTGCATTCAACGTTTTGTCTAATACAAAGTCTTGACGTCAGCAACAGGTAGTACACCTACACGCACTAGATCAGCAATCGTTACGCCTACAGTCACATCACCTGCATGTAATTTAACTAGCAGTCACTACACGTAAAAGTAGTTTCACCTGCATTTATGAAACTATGTTAGGTCCGTTGTCTGCAATTGAACACATCCTTTGTGCAAAAAATTCGAACGTGCGGCACTTGAATGACACTAGGTCAAAGAGTACAGCTGTTATAGAACCGTTTTTTGGTAACTTTTCATGAAAAATTACGATTTTGAATATCACTTGCCTCTTTCAGAAGCAGTACTTCTATGAAATATAACCTCTCTATACAGTCACCTTTAAAACCAATATCCGCGCCACTCGCTGTTTTCAGATAAGAAATTATGTAAATGTATTTTATTTGTAAAGGTACAGTTGAAACTCTAGTGGGGTTACAATTCGAGCACCTTTTCCTCAAAGAGGGATAGCAAAAATTTAGAATTTTCGTAATCATATTTTCAGAACTTGCCTTATGCTTAGGGCCAGTGACTTTTCGCGTAAAAATCGGAGCACACAGTAGACTTCAATACT